>CM076572.1:825925691-826078702 GCA_034641835.2 Pinus albicaulis | reverse complement strand
ATTTTTTTGTGGTTTTGATATTAGATTGTACTTATTTTTATTCTAAGTAATATATCTAATATATAAGTAAAATTATGGGATCAATATGAGGTTCTAATAGAGAGTGATTAAAGGAAAAATATGCACTAGTGCACACCAAAGCTTAAAGGTGTATCCCTATCATGTAACCATTTTGGTGACAATGTGATTAGATCCCTTTTAGCATGTTAGTGAAAAGTGATTTGGTGGGGAGGCCAAGTGTCTATCTTTGCGTATTTTTTTCAAATCAAATTGAAGGAGTGATGGTGCATTGTACAACCTATGCTTGTTAATTTTTATTAGGGCTATATTTTTCTTTTCTTTAGATAATTGTGTTTCATGATTTACACATTGAATTCACCCCACAACATCATACCATTATTCAGCATCATATGCAATTATATAGAAAGAAAAATATCATCATCAATGCAGCAAAACATAAAGGAAAAATAAAATAAAAGAATTCACACATAGAGACACCATGATTAGTCGAATACCAAGGCAAATCCCCACAAGGGGGAAAACCCATTCAAATTCTTCTTATTATTATATTTTCATAAAATTTTCCGTAAAGAGAGAGTACAATGATCCATATATTCAACCACAAATATATCCAGGAAAATCAACTAATGAACATCAAATGGATGAAGCCAAAAATACTAATAATTAAAACCATGATTTAGAATTATGCATTCAACTATTAATATATGTGGTCAACTTGTAAAATTAAACCCTAGTTTCCAACCGCACAGAGAGAGTGTATGTGTGTGTGATTGAAACCCTCCAACCGCACATACAAGCTTTCATTCCCACTGTTGCAACCAAAAATTCCCTGTGGTAACCTTGCGGCTGCAAATCAAAACCCTAGATCACATGTGTGAGCTTCAAACCCTGTAATTTTGGACTCGTACAAACCAATCTTGGCGAACAACTTCGAACCTATCCGAGCCAAACGAAAGAAAGAATAATGATTGATGATATCCAAATGAGGGTCACTTGAATTTTATTTATAGGCTTCCAAGGGCATCCATATTATTCTTAGGGTTGACCTGTCCTTTTGTGCACATATGGGTTTCCATATTAAAAATATAATTATCCTTAACCAAATTAACTTATTCCAAACGCTAGAATGGATCTTCCTTGATGAGGAAGATTGTCCAAAAAAGGGAATGTGTCCCTGATCTACCAAAATTAAAACTCCCTCTCATCTAGGAAGAAATTTATGACTGTAACATATGTCTCATCACAAGTATCTCATCATCATCAAATGTCTTCTTTGTTCATATCTACTCATATATGCTCATATCTACTCATTCCTACTCATCCTTGCTTATCTTTTCTTGTCTTTGTATCTCTACTCATATGTTGAACACTCACGAATATAAAATAAGAACAATTTCATATTGGAGAGGAGTCCAAGCTACACCCTCTATTCATCGGGGATCCACTGCTACCGCCCAGAATCATTTCCAGTGGGGATCCCAATGTTACTACCTATGAAATATCATAGAGCTTATCATCAGGGAGCCTTGCTCAACATGGAACCATTTCGGGGAGCACATATCAACTCGGAATCTAGTGACAATGAGGAAGGTCCTGTAGGACACTCTCACCTCATGGAATATCATATGGGAGCATACATATTCCACTTGATGTCGAGTAATAGGCAAGATACAATATCTCATCTATCCTATTTCCTCCCGATATTCCCATAAATGACCCTTAAGATTCATGTGGTAGAACACCTTGCATCATAATCTAGCTTGATTGAGATACCTGACTTAACAAAGGTAAGGACCACACACCCCCATGCTCTCTCAGCCCATTGGCTAGATGGGGAGCCACAATCCCACCAAGTTGATCTTGTGGGTATGATGCAAACTAGTGTATACTTTGTTAGACCAATATAGGGGAGCTACATGTTCCACCCTATTGGTAACAGATAGGGGTGATACCCTATTGTCCAAAGATCCCTAAAACCCAGGAGCCCTACATCTCAATTCCTTACCCTTGGAGATCATACAAGGGGGATGAGTTGGCTCAGTCTCCTTGATCATCCCTACTCTTTGTAGATCAGAAACATATCAACATGGTCATATATGATACTTGCTTAAATATCTCAATCACACTATCTTATACATTACCAAGAGCAACAATCCTTTGTCTTCCTATTCATGCAAGACATTACATTAAATACTATGTTAGAAAAAAATTATGTTACAAAAGGATACCTTATTCTTCTGTTCTCCCTCTCAAGGAGGTAGCAACCACAAGCCTAATCTTGTCTCATACAACAACACAATGAGATATATTATTCCCAACAATATATGGGATTTTCTCCAATTGAATCCCACCTTTTATTGTCGTAATGTATCACTGTCGCATCCAGATCCTAATCAAACAACCCTACAAAGAGCTTCCTCAACCAAACCACGCCACAGCTAGCCATGCTAACAAAAATGTACATAACCTTGTTTGTGCTCAAAGCTACAAATTTTTATTCCCTTCTCATCAAAATTTCATGGCAGATCCCAAGCTAAAACAACTCCAAGATGTGCTCTTTTTTTCAACATTAGTGCATCCATGCAATCATACATATCTTATAGTATATCTTAGACCAAGGATCATCGTTCCATGCAAATATTAAAAATTTGTGCTTGTCGGTAACACAATGTGTATGAAGTGTTTCAATCAAAAATTGATTCAAGTTGTTCTCTCCAAAACATATATTTAGATGGGTGCTCACAAGGAATATCAATGCTTCAATGAGTTGTCGGTTTCCAAGTTAGGTTTAGTAATATCTCTACATAAATTCTTGAAATTCAATTACATTGAGGTATCCAAGGATTTGCATTCCATCATGCCAAAAAAATTTACAATGTCTTTTCCTTTTATAAACTTCTAATTTCAAAAAGTAACATCATGCCAAGGTCTTTCATCTTAATCTCAAAGGAAAAATCCCTCTTACTTTGATCATCAAAGGCTCATTACCTATCAAGAATAGATCATCATCATATAAAACCAACATCAAATGCATACCTTGGACCCCTTTTGAAGTAGAGGTTCAGATCAACACATCTTCCAATATTTACCAAGTAATTATCAATGCGGACATACTAGGCTCAGAGCTTGCTTCAAACCATACAATGTTTTCTACAAACATAATACTTGACCAAACCAATATGTTCAGCTTCAAAAGAATACAAATCAACTAAAGTTGTGCATCAAGCCTTAAATTCCAAACCAAAACTAATATCAAAGCTATAAAATTTCATGCCAATATCACTGCCAAACTCTTCAATCCAAGAGCCAGGTAGAGCTCACACCCAAATATTAGGTTACAACCTTATCTATTTCTATTTCAACAGTTTTCATTTACCAAGAAATATCAGTCCAAACGTTATCAAGCCATCCTCATGATCATAGTATGATCATTTATGTCACTAATTATAAATGCATACGCCAAGAACAAGTCATATAAGTTTTTCCATCATTCATTGTGAAATCTCTGTGATAACTAGAATAGAAATTACTGCATACTAAATCAAAATTGTTTACACTTCAACCAATGTTCCATCAATGATGTCGATTCATAATCAATATTAAATATTAATATTAGATACCAATATTAATCACTAAGATTCAATATTCCCATATTGTCTTGCCACATCAATGCATATCATTATTGTAAAGTATGATCAAAACCCTAATATATTTTCACTATGAATTCAATCAATCCATAAGCCAAAATATATTTATGAATTGTCAAGATTCATGTCAAAATCCTAAGACATCGTCAATTATCCAAGCCTATATTTCTCATATATACTAAGTCAAGTCAATAAGCCTAATATTATCAAACCCTTGCAACTATTACCAAATATTCTCATATACTATTCAATGATAACATATTGATATGTATGTTCCAGTCCCCACAATCAAAACATTAGACAAGGCATTCATATTTTCTATAATAAATCAAACACTATGTAGATATTAAAAAACTTCGCTTCTCATAGAACTCTCCATCATCTGCTCCATGTGTGTAATTTTGTCATACCCCTGGTGTGCTCCTAGTCGTGTGCATAAGATTTTAGTTTTTATGTCCTACAGACTCAAGCACACCCATAGGCCTTCTTCCATGCGGTTGTGAGGCTTATAACCAAACCCTTAAGCCCTTCTCCCAGCGGTTGAGGATTGGACTAGGAGAAACCTTCTTTTCTCATTTCATAAATTTCCAAAACCTTTTTCCACATCATCAGATGCTTATTCATGTCCAGAATTATTCCTTCAACGGTCAAGTCTTCTATTCATTTTTTGCAAATAATAATAGGTGTTGGGATCTTATGGAGAGTTTATCCCTTTGAATGGGAAGCCACTTCAATCAACATTCATCAATACAACAACCAGTCTATCATAATATTTTCATGCATCAGCATAACTGTTAGATAATGAAATCAAACCATATCAAATTCTTATACATTTATGCATCATAGTCATAAAATATTAGCATCAGCTACTTCATCATCACATATTAACATGACATAAAAATTTCATAGAGGTTTATCATTATATAATTAGGGCATATAACAAGTGTATCATCATACTTCAAGGTTCATAATCACTACATTACTTCCCTACCATATTGTTGAATCATCAAGTCAAGGCATTCAATTTGTTCATAATATAAAATTTATTAAACTTATCAAGACCTAAAGGTCATCCAGAAGATATTGAGCATTAATATTATTGTTACACTTTTATCATCAAGGTTACCATAGTTATCAGAAGAAGTATCAAGTCACGATATATATAAAAAAAAATCATATAGGAAATTCATCATGTCTAAAATGTAAGATGCTTATCAAATATCAAGTGCACCTATATATCACATGTACTAGAGATCAAACATAATTATATGCATGCATGAGTCATTTATGAAGATGATTTTCTTTTCATACCTTACGGCTTAAATAGCCATCCAACATTTCAAGTTAATCACAACACTGAAACAATGCATTATACATATCTCGAAGTATTGAGATGCCTGTGCAACTTGTAGCTCTTATTTGTTATTGGAAGTTGTAGCACTTGCATATTCCAATTTTTGGATACTCCTTTGCAACCTTTTCATTAGGTACCTTATTTTTACTAGCTATCTTTTCCCGCACCTTAGATGATCCTTAAGAAGGATATGCTTACCACATCTCATCTAAAGGTTAGAAGTACTCAAATATTCATGCAGGAAGTATGTGCATTAATTAAAACAATAATTCTAGTATCATAAAGAAATAACATAAATCTAAATGGTACTTATCTTTAAATGAGAAGTGATCTCCCTCTTGAACTAGGCTTCAAGAGTAATTGACGTCCATTTTCCATATAACAATGTTTCCTTCAATATATCTGATTGTCTTCATCAACAACCAAGGCCTGATTGAGACTAACCTATCTAGGGGTATATTGAATTTGTCTCCTGTGTTAGAACAAAAACTCAAGCCTTTATCGTACTCCATGGTTTCTTCCAAACCCTTTCCACAAGATAACCATAAAACCCTAATAACCATATTACTTAGGGATTCCTTCAAACCCTAACATTTTTTTAGGTCTCCTCTATCTTATTTTTCTCCCATCAATGGTGTCTTTCATAGGGGTGATCTTTAATGACTTTATCCAACCCAAATCTAATACCATGTTAATTTTTTTAAAGGCTATATTGTTCCTTGATTTAGATAATTACATTTAATTATTTACACATTGAATTAACCCCACAACATCATAAAATTATTCAACAACATATGAAATTATATAGAAAGAACAATATCATCATCAATGCAACATAACATAAAGGAACAATGGAAGAAAATCATTCACACATAGAGACACCAAGATTGGTCGAAGACCAGGGAAAAACCACACAAGGGGAAAACCCTTTCAAATTATTCTTCCTATTATATTGTCATAAAATGTTCATCAAAGAGTGGGTAGAATGATCCATATATTCAACCACAAAAATAACAGAAAAATCAACTAAACAACATCCAAGAGATTAACCCAACAATACTAATAATCAAAACCCTGATTCAAAATCATGTGGTCAACTGTTAATATCTACGGTCAACTGATAAAATGAAACCCTAGTTTCCAACCGTATGGAGAGAGTGTACGTGTGTGTGATTGAAACCCTCCATCCACACAGATAAGCCTTTGTGCGTGCATTTGCAGCCAAAAATTCCCTATGGCAACCCTGCGGTTGCAAGAAAAAAACCCTAGATCCCACCTGTGAGCTTTGGACCTTCCAATATCAAACTTGTATAAACCAATCTCCGTGAATGACTTCTGACCTATGTGATCCAAACCAAATAAAGAAGAATTATTGATGACCTCCAAATGAGGGTCACTTGACTTGTATTTATAGGATTCCAAGGGTGTCTAGATTCTTCTTAGGTTCAAACTGTCCTTTTGTGCACATGAGGGTTTCTAGATTAAAAATATAATTTTCCTTAACCAAAATAAATTCTTCCAAGGGCTAGAAGGGGTCTTCCTTGATGAGGAAGATTGTCTAAAGGAGGGAATTTTTCCCTGAGCTGCAAAAATTAATATTTTATAAATTATAAAAATATGTGTATATTAATGGATTCAATATGATCTAACAATGTACTAAAGCTAGATATTGAATCCTTCAACAAATTGATTGCAGAAACTAAACACAATCACCAATCACATTAAGAAAAGAAAGAATCAAATTAAACCACAACACAAATAATTTCCTGGGGAAAGCTTGCTGCTCAAAACCCATCTATCTTCTATTGTATATTAACCATGGAATCATGAAACAATTACAATGCACTCTTCTCACAAGAGTCTCTTGCACTCTCACAACTGTCTCACACTGTCCTGGACAAAACTGACCAAACACTTAGCCAAGTCTCAGCCTCTAAATAGCCTGCCTTGCTTGCACAATTCCTGATGAATGAAATCCATATTCTTTAGGAATTTTGGCCTTCCAAAAATACATAAGGATCATGGGCAATCCTGTGGTGTTTTAACTGAATCCAGCCAGTTTGCTAATAACATAACTGATAGTCAACTTCCCTTTAACCTTTGTCTCAAATGGGTCTCCACTAGAACTGACATGCATGTAGCTATTAATAGCAAATCATTAGTTGCATGGCAGATCACTGCATGTGAATTAATCTGATTTAATTTAATTGATCTCTCACTAGTGCAACAAACAATTACAACTAGTTCAATTGACTTTAACTCGCTTAATTGAGTTAACTAATTTCTCACGCATTAAACTCATGCACTTAACTGCAACTCGAACTCCATAACTAATAGGATCACTCTGCATGCCTCACCAACCACCCTCAACTCGAAATTCATGAGCTAACTAAGTCTATCACACTCAGTTAACTATTACAAGTGTTTATAAGATGAAGATTACAATTTATTGTCAAATTTAATTATCCCTATTACAAGTGTTTATAAGTTGAAGATTACAATTTATTGTCCAATTTAATTAAGGGATAATTAAATTTGACACATTTCCAATTTATTAAATAGATTGAATTGCACATTAGTGTATCGATTGGACCCATCACTATGTGACCAGTGGTCCCACACTAGTGTGTGTGTTGTCATGTTGTTTCTGGATGCCAATTTCACTATTTCTTGTTTCAATTTTCAACACTCCCTCTCAACAAGAAAGGAATCAATCTGTCCTGATCTAGTACCTTGGAATTTCCTTGCATGCACACATGAAACTCTTGCATGTGACATGAAAATATTGCATGCGACATGCAACTCTTGCATGCAACACTTCTCTTGTGTTATTCGCACATGCAACCCTTGCATGCAACACTTCTCTAGTGTTTCTCGCACATGCAACACTTCTGAAACTGAATAGCCTCAAAACAACTAAATAGCCTCCAAACAACTGAATCAGTATAATGCATCTGTCATCAGAGTCTTCTGACTACTACTAGCTACTACACATGTTACTGGACTCTCTGCGTTGCTGACATCTACATCCATGCACTCTGCACTACTGCCAACTTTGACTTGTGCTCTGGTATCCGACACCTGTCAAACTGATTTTTGTCTTCCTGACATCTGACTACATCAATCTAACTAATCCTTCCTGCTACTGATGTATTGTGGGCTCCTCGTAGCCAGGTTTGATCCATGAGACACACCATCTCAATGGATCATGCCCAAACTGCATCCATGAAGCCTTGAAGCTTCACTCCCTCTATCCATTTGTACCATAATCCATACTCTGTAGTGCCCCTGAGATATCTCAATACATGCTTCCCCTCCTTCCAAAAGAGCTTGGTCGGCTTAACCATAGCTTGAATCAGTTGGTTAACTGCGTAGAAAATGTCTAGTTTGGTGTTCACCACGTACATCAATGAACCCACTAGTTGCATGTAGTTAGTAGCGTCCACTACTTCTCCTGAAGTAGCATCCTCTTTCCTCTAATTTCGTGAAAGAGGATTGTCCATTGGTTTACAAATCTCCATGTGAAACTTACCTAGTATCTATTTGGCATACTTTCCTTGAGAAATAAAAATTTCACCATCTCGCTGCCATATTTCCAAACCAAGGAAATAGTGAAGGAGTCCCATGTTCTTCATTTCAAACTCCCTTGCAAGATCCTCCTTACATGAAGTTATCAGTTGCAGATCACCTTTCAAAATTAGATCATCAACATAAAGTATGATAATCAAGAGCTTACCATCAATCACAATCTGGTACAGGTTTGCATCCGCTTCACTTTTGATGAAGCCCAACCGGGTGAAATAGTTATCAATCTGAGTGTACCAATCACGAGGTGTTTTCTTCAGCCCATACAGTGCTCTCTTGAGTCGACACACATTCGACTCACTGTCAAAGATCTCAAAACCTTTTGGTTGCTCTATGTACACTTCTTCCTCAATAAATCCATTGAGAAACACAGTTTTCACATCCATATGATGAAAGTGCCACCCCATATGCACTAAGAGTGCAAGGATAGATCTAATGGAAGAGTACCTCGTGTCTGGTGCGAAAGTCTCTTCATAGTCGATCCCCTCAACTTGTGAGAATCTCCAGGACACAAATCTAGCCTTATACTTCTCCACACTCCCATCCGCTACTTGCTTCACCTTATAGATCCATCTAGATCCAACCACTGATTTTCCGACCGGTCTTGGGTGGCTGACTTGTTATTCTATGCAAGTGCCTCCCACTAAGTTAAACAAATTAAATATCTTGCTTATACATGCATGTGTGGAATTACATGCTTGAATTAGGGGTATGTGTTTTAACTGTTTTTAGGCTTTATGTGTGAGGAATTAAACATTTGTTTATGCTGATTAAAATAATGTACAACAACAATAAATTGCAGCAAATTAATCATCAACACATAATAGCAAACATAATAAAGGATTTCACCCGAATGTCTTGGGCTACGTCTCCTTGATCCTTCGTCAATTGACTTGGCTCTTTGGGATTAAGATGGAAATTTATTTTACAAGTTGCTAATTAACTCCAATGGTTTTTTGGACTGTACAAATGGGTTTAGAATACCATCATACCCCTGGAATGACTGCTTAGTCTCTAGAAATGGACCTAGGCTCCCTTAGACTTAACCTCTTATGTCGGTGTCCTTAAGCTTCCCTGAGCTTATCTGTGGCACAAAATATCTTAGAAGTCCTCTCCTATCCCTGAAACCTTTTCTACTATCTCCATCACATATCATTCATCCAAAATAGAATGTTCATTTTCTCCAAATGAGCTCTAGCTCCCCAATTTAGGCCTCCATCCACTGGTGGCCCTAGGCTCCCCAAAACTTCCCTGTGGCTTCTTCAGCTCTAGAAGTCTCCAAATGGCTCTGAAAAATCCCTCTAATGGATTCATAATGTCCAAAATATTCATAAATGACTATTTACTTGCTGAAATTGGCCTCTGGCTACTCTATTTATACCTCCAACACCTGGTGGCACCCTGTGGCTCTAGGCTCACTGAAAACTTATTTGTAGCATCTCGACCTTCAGAAGTCTCCAAATGCTTCTTAAAACCCTCCCATTGGATTCAAAAGGTTCAATATAGTTATAATAGACTATGTTTTTGCTGAGAATGGCCTATGGCTACCCTAGATAGGCCTCATTCTCCTGCTGCCTCCTAGTGGCCCTGGTGGCCCTTGGAACTTCTCTAAAGAAAAATCACACTCAGAAATCCTCATCTAGATCTGCAAACCTCACCAATGGCTCCAGAATGCTCCAATTAGCTAATAATTACTCTTCATTCACCCGGAATGGTCGAAAATTGAGTCTCCTACTCTTTTTCCCAGTTACACCTAGGAAAACTCCACTAAATGTGTAGGACTCCACTTAGTTGGAGTCAAAATAGACAACTCCGCCCTAAATTTGGGCACGCTAAATAAATCCCGCCAGAAATAACCACAATATAAAAATTTTAGTGGTTTGGTGGCCACATGCCAACCCAAACCACATCCTGACCGTAACGGACGGCGGAACCACAAGCAAAACCCACGGTTGACTTGGGTCGAAACTCCAGTTGGAAGTGGTGCTAGCTAACCACGCGGAGAAAATCGTCTGAGTTGATGGTTACATGTGATATGGTTTTTGGAGTATTAAATTTCAAAGTTATGTTTTAACCACCGAGTGTTTGCGATTTATGTTGTAACATGTGACCACTTGCTACGGGACCGTCGGTGGTCCCCAACCCCAAACATGAATTACGTTCAAACTTAAATATAACCTGTGAACCATAGAGGTTAAGAGATTCTCGTAACTCATGCAATGTGGTAGGTGCGTGCTTTGCTAGAGGTTGCGAGGTTGAGCCCTACGGGCCTTCACCCCAAAATTTTAATATGAACTATTGTGTCCATGTGGTGGCCTCCAGACTTGCCATGTGGTGCCCTTTTGATTGGCCCAACAAATTTGTACGCCCAATAACAATTCGAAACTTGTCAACATCTAACTAGACCAAAAGGAATATTCCAGGGAATATTTTGAGGAATATTCTAGGAATATTCCCTGGAATGTTCTTTTTTGCTGACTATACCTTTGCCCAGTCAACTTTGGTCAAATCCCAAAATTTGCAGTTTACTAGACTTTTCAAAACGCGATAACTTCTTCATACGGTGTCATTTTTTCGAACCGTTCATGGCGTCGGAATCAGGAATATGAGATATATCCGGTCGCTCAATTTCAGCACACTTTTGAACACTTTTAAATTTGAGCTATTACTTAGGTCCTGATCCAAATCTGATCATTAGGACAACCTCCCATGCACTGTTCTTGATGATGGATTCATACTCCTCTACCATAGCATCAACCCAAATTTTTATCTGCATTTCTTCCTCAAAGGAAGATGGTTCTGTCACAATACACTTTCTCATAAGAGCCATGTATCCAGTAAACCTATTTGTAGATTATCTATGTCTACGCAGTGAAGTAGGGGCTCCTACATTCTCTGTTGCATCAAGTCTCAATCTATCAGCTTCCATGGTGCGCCTTCTACCATTTCTGGTGGATGGCTCTGCATGAGTGTTTTCTACCACTCCATGATCCTCCACATGTGGCTGCTCCACATCTTGAGGTTCATTCTTTGAAACCAATAGTTCCTCCTTTGCATGCAAATCCAACTCCCTCTCAAGGGACAATTGCATGTATTTCTCCACATCAAATTTTATATCCTGTCGCACAACAGTCATTTTTTTGTTTGGAAAATACACCTAATAGTTATGGGGAGTTTTAGTGTACCCCACAAATATCTCAATCTCAGTTGTTGGTTCAAGCTTCTTCCTAGAGTCTTTGCTCACATGCACATAAATAGATGAGCCAAAAATCTTAAAATATGAAACATTAGGTTTCTTACCATTAAAAGCCTCTTCTAGTGTACTCATGCCAAGTATCTAATGAGAACAATGATTTTGCACAATTACCATTGTGTTGCATGCCTCTGCCCACAGATGCAATGGTAGGCCCTGATCATGCAACATCGCCTGTGCTGCACCCACAATTTTTCTGTTCTTTATTTCTGCGACCCCATTCTGTTGTGGGTTATGAGGCACAATCAACTCTCTCTGAATTCCTTCTTTGCTGCAGAATTTCTTAAATTAATTTAATATGTACTCACCACCATTGTCGCTCCTAAGATATTTCACATGCTTCCCCGCATCTTTCTCCACCAGTGCTTTGAACTCAAGAAATTTTGAGAATGTCTGATCTTTCTTCTGCATGAAGTAGATCCAACACTTTCTAGAAATTTCATCAACAAATATCACATAGTACTTATGCTTTGTTTTTGAAGTAGTAGAGAATGGTCCACACACGTCTGAATGAACTCGCTCAAGGATTTTTTAGGCTCGTTTCTCCTTCTCCTGAAAAGTGGCCTTTGTATACTTCCCCATAGTACATCCCTTGCATGTGTCTGACTGTGCAGTGTACCCTTGGGAAGACTCGTAGAAATCTGTTGCATGACCTTCAAGGCTCCGTGGTGTAGATGGCCCAATCTCCTGTGCCATAACTCACCCTCATCTCGGCTCACCACTTTGTCCGCCTTACCCATCAATGTTGTGTAGCCATCTACATCAATTTTATAGGAATTCTTCACACGAATCCCAATATTCTTAGCTTGTCCTATTTTTTTGTGTCGCAGGAAAGATTTTCCTTCACTGAAAACAACATCATAGCCTCTACCCTCCAATATTGCGACTAAGACTAATTTTTTCTTCAAGCCTGGTACATGCGTTACATCTTTTAACTGAAAGTGTTTGCTTGATTGTCTCTAGAAGATAAATGTACCAATCTTGGTAGCACTATACCACCCATCATTGCCTATTTCGATATGCATCTAGAGGTCCTTCTCCTCCAAGCTACTGAAAAATTATTTGACTCCCATCATGTGAAAGGATGCACCATTATCCAAGTACAACACCGATCCCATTGCACTTGACACCATGCACGCAATAAGCAAGAATTCAAGCTCAAATTGCGAGGCCAAAGCCTCACCAACTGCAGATCCTAAAGCCTTCTTGTTCTTCTTCTTTTGTGGATAATTAGTGGCATAATGTCCATGCTCGTGACAATGAAAACACTTCACTCTGGACATGTCGCGCTTCTTTCCATCTTTACCGGACTCATATTTGGAATGGAATTTCTTTCCTTTCCCCTTCTTTGCCTTGGCAGCCAAAGTGAAATATTCTTCATCATCATTCTTAGGTGAAGACCCATCCCTGGTATTCCTCCTGAATTCTTCTTGCACCAAATCCGACGAATGTCGCTCCCAATCTGGCATCTTTTCCCTTCCATTGAGAGATTCCTGATAACTATGCCAACTCTTGGGAAGTCCTAGAAGATCTAGGCTCACCAAGTCATCATCTGCGACACTAATGTTGATGCTCCCAAGCTCATCCTGACATTGGACAAACTTTGTTAAATATTTAGGCATGGTGTCGCCTTTCTCCATTTTGATTTTCCTGAGCTTGTCCTTTAGTGCCAATTTTCTATGATCACTGCTGCTCTGGAATAGATCTCTTAAATCTTTCTACATTGCATATGGTGTCACTTTTCCATGGAGACTTGAGACAATTTGGTCTCATACTCCCTCCAATAAGATCCTCCTCGCCTTTGCAACCTTCTTTTTCCAAGCATCAAGATTTGTAGCATCTGCCACAACGGGTTTTGGAACATCATTATCAATGAATTATTTCAACCCATTTTCCTCCAGTACTGCCTCCATCCTTTCTTTCCACGCAATATAGTTAGATCTGCCCTCGATTGCATACTCCAATCTCAAGTCATTGAAATCCATTTCAATCTTGAATCACCTGTCGCACCAAGAATTCCTTTTGAAAATTCAAATTCTATTCAGTCACAAACTCAAATTCTCCTCCACTATAGTGATTTCCTGTGCTCTAATACCATGTATAAATTATACAAATATGTGTATATCAATGGATTCAATTTCATCTAACAATGTACTAAAGCTAGATACTGAATCCTTCTACCAATCAATTGCGGAAATTAAACACAATTGAAAATCACATTAAGAAAAGAAAGAATCAAATCAAACCACAACACAGATAATTTCCCAGGGAAAGCTTGCTACTCAAAACCCCTCTATCTTCTATTGTATATTAGCCATGGAATCATGAAACAATTACAATGAAATCTTCTCACAAGATTCTCCTGCACTCTCACAACTGTCTCACACTGTCTTGGACAATCTGCCTTGATTGTGTAATACCTGATGAATGCAATCCCTATTCTTTAGGAATTTTGGCCTTCAAAAACTGCATAAGGATCATGGGAAATCCTGCGGTGTTTTAACTACATTTGATCATTTTGCTAATAATACAACTGATAGTCAACTTCCCTTTAACCTTTGTCTCAACTAGGTCTCCACTAGAACTGACATGCATGTAGCTATTAATAGTAAATCATCAGTTGCATGGAAAATCACTGAATGTGAATTAAATCTATTTAATTCACTTGATATCTCACTAATGCAACAAACAATTACAATTAGTTCAATTGAATTTAACTCACTTAATTGATTTAACTAATTTCTCATGCACTTAACTGCAACTCGAAATCCATAACTAATAGAATCAATCTGCATGCCTCACCAACCACCCTCAACTCGAAATTCATGAGCTAACTGAGCCTATCACACTCAGTTAACTATTACAAGTGTTTATGAGAAAAATATTAAAATTTATTGTCTGATTTAATTAAGGGATAATTAAATTTAACACATTTCCAATTTATTAAATAAATTGAATTGCACACTAATGTATCGCTTGGACCCATCACTGTGTGACCTGTGGTCCCACACTAGTGTGCGTGCAGTCATGTTATTTCTGGATGCCAATTTCACTGTTTATTGTTGTAAATTTCAACAAATAGTGTGATTTACCTGTGGAAGCCTGAACTTATGGGTTATATGATGTGGGTGAGCATGTGGAGAGAAGTGTGTGATCAGTGTCGATTCAGTGATCAAGCTGTGAGATGGAAACAAATAATAAGTACATGAAGTAGATTGAGATGGCATGTTATGTGATTTGGTTGTACCTATGTAATTGAGCTTGGGAAATGTGCTTAGCAGAGAGAGGTTGGACTAAGTGCCATTCATATAAAAGTGCAGAGATCGTTTGAAAATTTGAAGTGTGATGTGTTGGAATGGAGTTTTATGCAAACCTACACTACAATAAATACCTGTGATTAATTCCTCTTTAGATCTATTTTTTGCTTCCAATGACTATTTTAGTCTTATTTCTCCACCTTTCTCAAAAAAATGACATTATTTATCAATATGGCACTATTTTTGGTGTTTTTTTCACCGATCACAGCTAGTCGACACTAAATATCGTCGACTTTAGCACTGACGTAAACACCAATTTTAACCTCTTCTTTAGCTCATGATGTAGCTTCATGTATAGCTTCATGTGTAACGTCCTATTTTGCTCCTCATTATGGTATTGTTTTAGTGTCCACTTTAGTTTCCTTTTTAGCTTCCATTTTCACATCCTACTTTACTCCTCGTTATGGAATTGTTTTTTAGCATCCACTTTAGCTTCCTTTTTAGCTTTTATTTTAGCTTCTTGGTTAACTTCCTATTTTACTTCCTCATTTCTTGTAAAATATTATCTTGAAACTCTCTCATTTATATCACATGATGGATATATAGAGAGGTTAATTTTATCTCCTTGTGATGCAATTCAAACACACATACACTACTTATCTACTCTTCTATGTGAAGTGGTCTGAGATTTGTAAGATCTTCTCCTTACATTTATGATCTGAAATCAGTTATTATAGATCTGCTCAATGTGCTTATTATATAAAGGCATAGGTATGAGATCTAATCATAATAATTATGATCTGAAATATTAGATTTGTGGCATATATATCAGTTTGAGATCTGATCTATAGCTTTGAGATATGTGGCACATATATTCGCTTAAGATATGATCTATTTCTCTGAGATATGTGGCATATATATTGCTTCCAGATATGATCTATTTCTTTGAGATTTGAGGCAGATATATTGGTTTGAGAAATTATATGTTTCTCTTAGATATGTAGCATATATATATATTGGTTCGAGATTAGATTTATTTTATGGTATAGTGAGAGGATCGACCTTGCATTTGTGATCTTGTTGGAATAAATTGTGAAAAGGATCTTAGCACTTGTGAAATCCATCTTGTGTTCTTGATGTACTATTGAAGGATCTCTTGAAGGAGAGGAGGATATTTCTTTTGTAGAATTTGGGACCATTATTCAGATTTTTTTGTTAACAGTCTATGTCAGGCGAAACAATTGTTCCTTTAAATCAAAGCAATAGGTCTACTCTTAGATTTAATTATCGATCCAGGTAGGCTTTAATTTTTACAATATTATCGTGCAAAATCTTTGCTAAGGTAAATTATGACTGGTATAAAATAATCTCAACCCAAATTCATTTCAGACTCACTCTCAGCAATCAACAAAGTTTTTACACACTCCACACAATTCAATGCGTGAAAATATTGCAGAATAAGCTATTTTTTCATTCAACCACTCTCACAACACTCCTGAAAACCATCACTCATTCAATTTTTACACATAAAATAAATTGCAATCCAAATTGTAACAACAAAGAAAATAATTCACTGCCACACTAATATGAGGGACCAATCTAGGACTCAAGTTGTCACACCATCCAAAGCTTACTAAAATCAACGAAATTACACAAAAATAATTATAATGACAATAGTAATAGCAATCACATGATTAAGAAGATTTTTTGCAATTAAGTATTCTATTGTAACTAACCAGTGATCCCTGCTAAGAAGGAGGGCCTTTACTCCTTAGCAGGGGTTGGTGCACTCAAAAGCACACGGGACACTCAGAGGAAATTATTGAACCACAAAATTGAAATTTTTCATTAATGAAAGTATTAGGATTACAAATCTTTGGTGTTTTCCCCCTTCCAATCATATTCTCTAATATTCACTCTCTCCTGCTAGCTAGCCTTCGTAGGAAAAGAGTCCTTTCTTTTGTATATATTAATTACAATGATAATATCATCACCAAAATCTTTTGATTCTCATGTGATATTAAAATAAAAGGCTATAAACGGTTACACAATGATTTCCATGGAAGGGGTGAAACTATAACAGTTTCCTTTAATTACAAACAAATTTACAAAAGATCTCAACCAAATGATCTAGATGCTCCACAAATATCTTCAAGAAATGAGTTGTTTCTTTTGACTTTGACACGCTCATGGATTTGGTCTAGTTATGAAAAACAACATGTGCTTAAACAATTTTTTTTTGTAATAGCAATATCTCATAGAGTCTTTGATCCAAATCAGTAGAGAAACTAAAATGTAATCCTGTAACACCAAGCTTCAACATACCATTCAAACCTTAAACAACCCATAGATTAGTTTTGTGAAAAGCCTAATACAATAGTTCTAATGTTAAATTATAAGTATAATTGGACTAAGTAAGCGACAAGTGAAAGATGAATACTTAAGTGACTAAGGGTTGTTACAGTAATAAGATATGATACTATTAGTCAAAAATTTGTAAAATAAGTAGGAAAAATATGACAATTATGTGACCCAACAACTCCCCCCAACTTAAGCTTTTGCATGCCCTCATGCAGACTCATGTCACTGATTCCTGACATGTTGAGAGTGAAGTTGTGTGAGTTTGTAAGTTCCTTCCATGTCTTCACCTCTGGCCTTTTATCCTCGAGAAATGACTAACTCAGCCTCCCAAAGCTTATCAGTAATATGGTATGAATGTCGATATTGATAGATGGGAAATTAAACAAGAGGTAACTTGAATCTAAGTCATATACAACCTGAACCACTCCTCTTAACACAATCAACATATTGATGAACTTTGGAAATTGCTTGCTCAAAATTGCGATAGAAGTAGGGATCCTCCTCCTTCAATTCTTGACGGGATGAATCCCATCTCAAATTGCTTCCCTCCAAAGCACCAGCTCTCATTCCTTGTATATTTCTCTGACATCTACATAGAACTGATTCTCGATGATCCATCAACAATGTCTTAGTGGCCAGAAACTACCATATTTTATTGTATTTATGTGTAACAGTTTCAGCTGAACCAGGTTCTCCTTTAATGCACAATTTTACTCATCCCTCACCAGTTGTTACAGTATCAGAGGAAGCTTTCCGACCTATCTAATTTTTCATAAAATAAATAAAGGCCCTAATTTATACAACTCCCACGTAGTGTGTCAAATTAAATTTTTTATCTCTAAAAAACACGAGATCATGCAGGTACATCTCACACAACAAATGTTGTTCTAAAAAATCAGCACTTTGGAAGGTTTCCAAGAAGTCTTATATCTCCCTTGTTTTGTATGGTCACTTTTCCTGAATGTTTCTTAATTGGAAGAGGTAATGTTTCCCTTGTAGATATAAAGGGTAAGAAGGAGAAGGAATCCTACTTCATAATAAACCATTAATGAGCTCGTAGATGAGTACTTTTTCTTGTTGTAACAACTGAACTTCTCCTTACAACTCCTTCACTTGATTTATTTTTTGATTCCTCTCCTTCTGAATTTTTACAAAATCTTCAAATCCTAATTTCTAATCCCACTCCCTCTTAAGCTTTTTTACCATTTCCTCGTGTTTTATTAGGGATATTATTTCCTATTTGGGAAAGACCGCTAATTTCTCCCGCTTCTTTGTTACCCTCATTAAATCTTCATATTCAAAGTGAGTTGTTTCAACAATTGTTTCAACATCCTCATTTTTATCCCCTTTCTCCTCTTGTTTCTCTATCTCAACTATTGGTTCTTGTGTAACAACATAATATTTGATAGTTTCTTTTGGAACATCAATATTTTTATTTTCAGTCCACTCTATTTCAATTTCTAGTTCTTGTGTAACATCGACATTGTAAACAGGTTCTTGTGGGTTAGTAGACTTTTTTTATTCTTCCTAATCTACTTTGACTGTTGGTTCTTGTGTAACAACGGCATCATTAGTAGGTTATTGTGGAACAACAAGTCGAAATTATTCATCTTGTTCCCCCACTTGCACTCCTACTGAAACAGTAACAAAGTTCCATGATTTCGGCTTCATCAAGAATTTTTTTGGAAACCCTTATAAAACTTTTATGTGAAAGTAGATGATGTCATTTCTATAACTTCTACCAATAAATCTAATCAAAATTCCTTCTTGAAATGGAGTTGTTCTTTAACCAAGACAAGTTGTTTCTTTAATTCCTCATTTTCTCTTCTTAGGTTTTCAATTTGAACAAGAGGGTCAATTTATGTCTTACTTGGTGAAGAAACAACCTCCTTTTCTTCTGTATTCTCTTATGTTAATGGTTCTTCTATCTCCTATTATTTATCTAGTTCTCGTTCAAGCTCTAGTGCGACAGTTGAGATTTCAGATGTAGAGGAGACTTCTTTTGTAGACTTCTCTTGATTTTCCTTGTCTTGTTGTTCCTCAAGCCCATTAGGTCCAGTTGTATCAGTACATTCCTCATCAGCTGCAACAGTAGGTTTTTCAAATGCCTGAGTCTCTTCTTGTGTAAAACTACTCGCACCCTCTTCTTGGGTGTTCTCCCACCAATTATCCTTCTCAATTTCCTTTTTTCCACCTTTACCTTTTTTGAGACTCCTCATTCCCTTCAAGGTTCTTTACTTTCTCGAATCTAGTTTCAGGAATAGCTACCTTTTCAACAATTTCTTCCTTCAACACTTCCTCTTCAATCAGAAACCCACCTTGATTTTCCTCTGATGACTCACTAGACACGAAAATAGGTTCTTAAATTTTTGTCTCATTTCCTCATGAGGTTGAACTAGGGGTCGTTCTAATAGAACTCTACCCCTTAGGGTTTTTTTGGACCATTCATAAGAGGTGTATTAGCCATGCTCCGTTTAGAGGTTTTGGTTTGCTTTCTCCTAGAAGATGTAGCAGTTTCACCAGCAAGTGTTGTTTCAATTCTAGGTGTTGTTATAGCGCTAGGTGTCTATTCAGCACTAGGTGTTTCTTCAACACTCTCTTCATGCTCCTCACTTCCACTAGCATAGGGTCTCATTATAAAACCATGCCACAATATTCCTTTTATTTGTAGTGAATGCATGATGATCAATTTAATGAGAACATGGTTAGTGAGGAAAGTTCCTAAATGTTTCACCCCTTTCATATCCTCTGCCATGTGTTCTAATTACTTCAACAAGTAGTATGGTATTTTAATAAACCACCTCATCCTTAGGTGTGCCAGCAATTGGAACTAATAATTGAAAATAATCCCAAAATGGCCCTCACAAGTAATGAATTTTTTATTAAGATGGCTACATCATCCTAAAGGTGAGGAAGAGGTGTTCTATGAAAACCCATCCCCTTAGGCCTCAGTTATTCTCCTTCCTATAAAAATATGGCCTTGGCTTAAGGATCGGATAATTTCCTTGAGAACCACCATTCTCCTATCCTAGGAATCCTATTCACTTTTTCAATAATTTCTTATGTAACAACCATTTCGAAGCCCCTGACCACATAATGTTATTCAACTAAGGCTTGGGAAATATCGAAAGAAACCAATTCACTAAAACCCTATAATTTTTCAAAATACTCAGCCATTCAATCACTTTGTGCTTTAAATTCAATGGTGAAACTTTATTGATACATTGTGATGAATAAGTATTGTATCAGCACTAAGAAATTATTTATTCTTGTTCATATGTTCATCTCTAAAAAAAAATACAAAAATCTTTAGGTTGAACTTAGATATGAACTAGGGAAATTCAAAAGAGGATTTTTAACAGCAAATTTTGAAAAAATAACCAAAGAAACAAAATTATTGGATTGTTTTTACAGAGAAATAAAAGGGTTTTGATCTCCAAAAAGCAGTTTTTCAATCATCACAATTATCCAATAGCGCCCCAAAAGGGGTTTTCACCATTGAATATTTTATTTCTTTCTTTCTTATCTTTTATTTTATTTTATTTTTATGTTTAATTTATTTTTTATAATTGGCACCACAAGAGGATCCTCCTCTACCCCAACAACTTCAAGGTCTGAATTTTTAGCTTAGACAACATTCACAAATGAATCCTTAGAGGTTGGCTTGTGATACAAACTAAGTCGATGTCCATTCAATAGAAAGGATATTTGAGAATTAGCAATAGTTCTCAATTTTACAGTCCCACTGTCAAAGACTACTTCTACCTAATAAGGACCTAACCACCTAGTTTGCAACTTGCCTATAAAATCCTTGGATCTTGAATCAAAGAACAAATCCCAACCACCTTTCTAAAACAACTTTTTTTTAATAAAATTATCATGTCACCTATCTCGTTGTTGTTGAATGATGCATGTTTGTTGCATATCATCTAGACAATTTTCATCCAAGTCCATTAGTTGTTTCAGCCTATGCTCCTGAGCTGTAGTTAAATCTAATGCTACTTCCAAGGTATTCCTTAATGTATTAATCTCAAACTCAATGGAAAATATGTGATTCTTACCAAAAACCAGTTCATAAGGGGAAAATGTTGTGGTATTCCTCCAAGTAGTCCTATAAGCCCATAATACCTCAAGAAGTCTCTCCACCCAATGTTTCCTATGTCATGCCACAATTTTTGTAAGTATAGCTTCAAGTACTTTATTGGTACTCTCCACCTATCCATTTTCTCGAGAATGATAAGGTGAGGAAACTCTGTGATGGACTCCATTTTTATTTACAAGATATTTTATCATCCGAGAAGTAAACTGTGCTCCTCCATATGTTACTATTACTCCATATAGAGCAAATATTTCTTCAAATAGAAAATATGCAACAACATGATCAAATTCCCTGGTTATTTCTTTGGCTTCCACCCACTTGGTCACATAATTTGTATAGACAAAGATGCAAACCTTCTGCCGAGATGGGGGATTAATTGGTCCCACAAAATCCAATTCCCATCTATAAAAAGGTGCCACTACCAGTTACGGTGGTAATGGAATCTCGTCTAGTTGTACTATTTGACCCATCCTTCGACATTTGTCACAACACTAAACATACCTTCTTCCATCTCGAAATATGTTGCGCTAAAAATATCCCATATGTAATACCTTATGACTTGTCATCCTATCTGTAAAATTCCCTCCACAAGGTACATCATGAAAGGCCTCAAGGATCTCATGGATTTCATCCTCCCTCACACATATCCTAATTTTATGATCAAAACCTGTGTGAAATAGGTTTCCATCCATCCAAATATATTTTGAACTTCGTTGTTTAATTTTCTTCTTTTCTCTAGGGGAAAGGTCATGAGGAAACTTCCCTATAGCAAGATAATTAGAAATATCTACATGCCAGGGTGAATAACTAGATATTGCAAATAGATATTCATCTGGAAATAATCCTCAACAGGAAGATCATTAGTAGAATTAATTAATCTAGAAATAAAATATGCAACAACATTATTTTTTCCAAGCATATCTATAATAGTAATATAAAATTCTTGGACTAATAACAACCACCTAGTAACTCTAGCGATTGTAATAGGTTTTTCATTAAGAACCTAATAGTTGAATGGTCTGTATGAATAAATTTTTGGTCACAAGTGATATAGTGCCTAAATGTATTAATAGTATGTACAACAAAAAGAAATCATTTCTCTATCACAATATAATTTACCTTTGCAGGAGCTAAATTCTTATTGATGCAATAGATGGTATATGGTTTTTTTCCTTCCTGATAACAAAGCACAACACCAATGGTTGTGTCAGAGGCATTAGTAGAAATGTGGAACAACAGGTTCCAGATCAGTCCTCTGAAAAAAAGAGTTGTTACATGTTTCTTCAATTCTGCGAAAGTGTTGTCACACTTATTAGTCCACTCAAAATATTTATCTTTTGCTAGGAGGGAAAATAATGCAAATGATATATTAGAAAAATTATCTATAAAACATCTATAATACTTTTATTTTCTTAGGAAACTGTGTACCTATTTTTCATTTTGGGAGTGGGAACTCTTAATATTACCTCTATCTTTTCCGGATACACTTGAATACTTGCAGCAAAAAGGTAATGTCCTAGAACAATACTCTCGGTCATCATCATATGGAATTTTTTAGTGTTGATACAGATGTGGATCTGAATGCAACACTCAAGTAATTTTTCGAGGATTTATCAAAATCACTCCCATAAGGTGTGAAATCATCCATAAAAATTTCTAGACAATCATTAACCATGTGAGAAAAAATTCCCAATATTTCCCTCTGAAAGGTTGTTGGTGCATTAGACAATTCAAAAGGTAAAAATTTATAAGCATAAGTACCCCAAGGGAAAGTAAAGGTTGTTGTATCCTGATCTTCAGGGGAAATTTCAATCTGATTGTAACCACTAAACCCATCAAAAAAATAAAATAAAAAATTACCAGACAAGGTATCTAGGACCTGATCAATAAAAGGTAATAAAAAATGGTACTTTGAGGGCATTTATTGAAATCCCTATAATATACACAAATTCTCCACTTCCCATTTTCCTTAGGTACAAAAACTAGTGTAAATACCCACTAACTGTCTGAAATAGGATAGATGAAACCTACATTAAATTTTTTGGAGTTCTTCTTTCACAACACCCTTCAAATATGGATTCATCCTTCATTGAGGTTTCATGACATGTCAGGATCCTTCCTTTAAATAGATATTATGTTTACATAACGTAGGATGAATTCCCTTCATGTCTTTGTAACCCCATGCAAAGGCTTCCTTATATTTCCTAAGTAATAATATTGATTCTTCTTTCCATTCAAAATATAAATTAAGATTAATTTTTAGGGTATTTCTAGGCTTGATCTCTACTGGTACTCTTTCAAGGTGGAAAGTAGTAGGTATATCATGTGTGAAAGTTTCATCAAGAGGCTCCTTCTTGTCAAATTCATCTATTGCATCGTTTAATAGTTTGGATGTATAAGGTGTAAAAACAGACAGGTCACTAATAAAATTATTGATGGCATCATCTTTAGTTTCAATTTTAAATTGTAAAGCTTTATTAATAGTGAGTATTAGATGAGAATCTAGTTCTTCCAATTCAAATTCTGATTCCAAAATATTTTCAGTTTTAACACTTGGTTTAGCAGGAGGATATAGGACAAGATTCTTAGTGGTATATCCATCTGAAATAGTAATGCACCCTTATCTATATCCTATATAAGCACCAACAGTTTCCAACCATGGTCTTCTTAATATCAAGGGGTGTCCACCCAAACATGTTTTAAGTTTAAGTACCATGAAATCGACTCGGTATTGCCAAGAGTCAGCTGCAATAATGACATCTTCTAATATCCCTTCTGGTCGGATCTTAGACCTATTAGCTAATTATAAAAAAGTAGGTGTTGGTTTGAGATCAGTCATCCCAAGTAGCCACATTGTTTCCTTAGTCATTATATTGAATGATTCTCCTAAATCAATAAAGTTATTAGGAAGAATCATTCCACAAA
Organism: Pinus albicaulis; assembly: GCA_034641835.2. Taxonomy (NCBI): domain Eukaryota; kingdom Viridiplantae; phylum Streptophyta; class Pinopsida; order Pinales; family Pinaceae; genus Pinus; species Pinus albicaulis. The sequence goes on along the minus strand of CM076572.1, from coordinate 826,054,200 downwards.
TAGTTACAGATACAGTGGGGTTTCCAGGGTCCTCATACTTAGTAGGCACATTATTTCCTAGTATTAAATCAGATAGTTTTCCAATAACGTGCACATTAGGAGGGTCTCAAGGTTTCCTACCTGAATTTTTAACATAAAACTCTTTAATTGTCTTACCATAAATAGGTACATCCTGAATTTATTGAAGTGAGGGAATCCAAACATGCAATTTTTTCAATTCTATTAGAAATTAAAACTCATATTGGATCACATTTTTAGCCTCATTAAATAATTATGGATAAGGTGGACTCAAATAAGTCTCATTTCTAGTATTTGTTACAGTTTTCAGAGCATGAGAAACATCAATTGTTAGAATGAATTTTGTTGTTATAGGAGCAGTGTTGGATTTTATGGGAGAACTGCTAGTTTTTACTGTCACATCAATGGTTTCAGCACCTTGTATGTTATCAATTGTTACAGCCTATTTTTTCCCTATAGAACCTTGAGGCTCATCTCCCTCCCCTGAAAAATTTTCTTCCTCATTTTGTATTATAACAGGGGGAGGAATGGGGGTTACTTTCCTACCTGAGAAAAGTTGGATTTCATTACATTCAATAGGTGAAATTTAGTAAGTAGGAAAAACTTAAGATTATGCCTACTATACTACCTTATTATTAGGATTAGGATTGGGTTGTGCAACAGGATGAGGGCGTAAAGGAGGGGCACTCATAGGAACATTGGAAGGAATTTGTAGCGGTTGTTGAATCAGAGGCATCTTGTTTGGGAGAGAAAGTCCTCACCAAGGTTGAGTCCATACAAGAGCAGGCCATTGAGGCCAAGGAATAGGAATTTGAACATAAGGAGGGTTGAGATTCTACCATGAAATTATTGGATATTGAAACTATTGAGGTAGTTGTTGATTATTATATATATTAGACTAAGAATTAAAAGAAGAAAGAGAGTCTTGCATCATACCTAGTGGTTGATATTTCCAAGGTTTCTTGACCCTAACAAAATAGCTTGCTTCAACATATTCTCCTGCTTCCTTATAAATCGCCTTCTACCTAGGTAAAGAAGGAAATTGATTAGTAGAATAATCTCATTCACATATTGGGAAACTATGTAGTGGGCACTCCCTCAAAGGATATTTTTTCCTACACTAAGAGCAGAAAATGGCCAATGTTTGCTCAGCTTCTCTTTTTTTATGTTTTTCCTGCATCATATCAATATGAGAAGACATCAAACTCATAATTTCAATTTGAATTTTTGTAATAAATTTCCAATTTCTGCATGAGTTTATCCACTATTTTTTGTCTTCAAAATCCTAGCAGAGGGATTTGATGTTATGGTCTGATCTCTAGTAGATCCTCTAGAACACCTTCGGAAAATTTTAACTACTTCATCGAAGGATTCCTTATATATATCTCATTTACCCAAGAGGTTCAATGTAATTATGCAATATTCCCTCATCCCTTTAATCAAAACTATTTTCACTATCTCCTTATTGAGATCATTATACTAATACCTTTGCAAATTATAAAGAAGACGCTCCACATACTCCTCTAAGTTCTCATTTTGAGTTTGGGAAATTTTGAATATTTCATCCTTCAAGTCCATATACCAACAATAGTCCTAGTCTTTTTCTAAAAATGTTTACTTCATTGCATCCTAGGTAATGATAGTTCCACCACTGAGCCCCATAAACCATCTTAGTGTTGCTCCTTTCAATGTGGCAAGAAACAACCTTAATTTTTGTTGCTCGGTGTTGTATTCATAGCTTCTACAAAGGACATAAAATTCAAATAGGAACGTATCAGGTTCTTATAATACCATACCTTGGAAATTTGGAACTACAGACAGAGGTACATTTTCATTGGAGGTTTCCCGTGAAGATACCCAATATAGAAATCAAAGGTAGTAACTAAACTTCTTGCCATGGGATTCGTTGGGAAATTATGAGCAATTGTTACAGGTATTTCCCTTGGTGAAGAAGAATTTTCAGGCTACTCAAGTGGATTTTTATGATCTTAAATAATCCAAGGTATTCTCCGTAACAACAGGTTGTTTCACTGCACTTCCTAAATCCAAAGTAGGATGACCAACAAACTTTTCTTACAATGTCATTCCCTAATCATTTAAATGTGTATTCTTGTGGTCTTCCTTTAGAATTTGGCCCTCACCTCCAGTTGTTACAGAAGGGATAGAAATCCTAGGGCTTGCTTCCGAAGAATCCTCGAATTCCTCCTCCTTAGCTATAACAAATGTATCAAGAGTTTTTGGCCTCTGTGGAGTAATATTAAACAGTCTCTTTTTATTTATTACCTTCCCTTGAGTGGGAGATTCTTCTTCAGCCTTTGAAATGATTTTTTGTATATAATTTTTCCTTCCTAAATCTCAATTCTTATTTTTTCTACCACACCCTCTTCCTCTTGCACGATCAGTAGGGTTAATGGCACCGTGTTTATCTTCTTCACTACTCATGCAATGCGATCCTATGTGCCTTGATCCAAATAAGGTCGAGCCTGCTTTGGTATGTTTCAGCAATGCACAGGTTCTTGCCTCTCATCTTACCGCTCGAAAACATCAGGATCAGGAACACATCTATCTCACCTTCAAATCATGCACATAAATAAACTAGTCACACGTGCACCTCTAACAACCTTCCTTGGTAACAATGCCAAAAATGTTAGGCAAAATAATTTTTCCTTTAAATTGGAGCAATGGATCCGCTCTTAAAATTAATTATCGATCCAGGTAGGCTTTAATTTTTATAGTACTATAGTGTAAAGTCTATGCTAAGGTAAATGATGACTAGTATAAAATAATCTCAACCCAATGTCATTGCACACAAAGTTGTTACACACTCTGTCAAAGGTGTTCTAAAGGATCTACTATATCATTCAACCATTCTCACAACGCTCCTAAAAACCATCACTCATTCAATTTACACACATAAAAGAAAGTGAAATCCAGACTGTAACAAAAAAAATAATAATTCACTGCCACGCTAATATGAGGGATTATTCTAGGACTCAAGTTGTCACATTGTCCAAATATTACTGCAATCAATGAAATTACACACAAAAATAACTATAACGAGTGTGGTAACAAAAATCACATGACTAAGAAGAATTTATGCAATTAAGTGTTCTACTCTAACTAGCCAGTGATCCATGCTAAGAAGGGGGACCCCTCCTACTCAGTAGGGGATGGTGCACTAAAAATCACATGGGTTACTCAGAGAAAATTATTGAACCACAAAGTTGCGATTTTTCATTAATGAAATTATCAATTTTACAAAGCGTTGGTGTTTTCCCCTTTCCAATCCTATTCTCTGATCTTCGCTCTCCTGCTAGCTAGCCCTTGTGGGAAAAAAATTCTTTCTTTTATAGATATTTATTACAATGAGAAGGTCATCATTAGAATATTTTGATTCTCATGTGATATTAAAATAAAAATATATCTTAACAGTTACACAATTATTTCCATGGAAGGGGTGAAACTATAACAGTTTCCTTCAATTACAAATAAAGTTACAAAATATCTCAACCAAATGACTTGGATTCTCCACAAATATCTACGAGAAATGAGTTATTTAATTTGACTTTGACACGCTCCTAGATATATCTGATTAGGAAATGAAACACATACTTAAACAAATTGTCTATGTAAAACAAACAGCTCATATATACTTTAATCCAAATCGGTAGAGGAACTAAAATGTAATCATGTAACAGCAAGCTTCGATAGACCATTCAAACATGAAACAACCCATAGATTAGTTTTGTGATAAAAATTAGACCAACACAATTGTTTTAATGTAAAATTAGAATTAGAATTGGACCAAGAAAGTGACAAGTGAAAAAGGACATACTTAAGTGTATAAGGGTTGTTATAGTGATAAGATATGGTCTTGTTGGTAAAAAGGGAGTAAAAGAAATAGGAAAATAAGTAGGAAAAAGATGTCAATTTTGTGACCCAACAGTCTCCAAACCATATTTTCCCCTAAAGATAATTGCATGAAAATAGGGTCCTTTAAACCAAGACCCCCTTCCTCTTTTTAGCTTTTAATCATGCTCCAATTAACTCAGTTGATTTTTTTTCATTGTTTTTTCCACCTTTCCATGAAAACTTTCTTATACACCTAATAATCTAATCCAAGATTCCTTTAGGGGAAAAGAGAATTGAGCCCTAGAATATATACGAAGAAAACAAGGTGGATTTTATCAAGATCATTTTTCTTTCCAAATTTAGCCAACTAGCACCCCATGAAACCATTTTATTTTGAATTTTTGAAACAATATTATGACAGTCTTTTGAAGTGGTCCCTTTCAAATATATTGGAATACCAAGGTATTTAAAATTCTTCCAATACTTTTCACAACTAAAGCCTAAAGTATCATCTAAGAGTTGATTGATATTTTGGGGAGTGCACTACCATCCATAAATTCTACATAATTGTTATACGGAAAATTTTCCTCTACGGATAGAGGAAAACACCCTAGACCTAGTGGTTAACCTAGTAACAACAAGGGCGAAAAGAAAACTTGTATTCCTTTAAAGAAATTAAATTCAAGAATAAGGAGGACTTACTTGGATTTCAAAGTCTCTTTCTCCTCGCTTGAAATATTTTTCTCCCGCTCCGAGTGCTTCGATCTACACCTTCAACACAAGCAAGACAAGAAAACACTACACAAACACGTATATCTATGTTAATTCCTCCATTCAATGAATTATAAACATTGAAATACAATTGTAACCATATATGGTACAAATTTATAAGGGAACAAGATAAATTTGTATTAAATGGATTAGGAGAAGTTATAATCTAGTGATCAATGACTTGTAGATGTCTCCCAAGCTAATGTACTCCTCCCTTTTTCTCAAGGAAATCTCCAATCCTCCACCCAAAGAGCATAAATGGTATTTCATTAAGCTCAAACCAGTAGCATAAGGAAGCAAGTAAGGTCCTCTAAAGCCAACCTTGAGCTCTTAGAAGAGGGTAAATTTATAGGATGAAATGGTAATTTTGGGTTTTAACAATCTAGGGTTGAGATCCATGAAAGGTGGGAAATCAGCTTAAGAGATGAAGGTAATTCCATGATCATAGGAGTTCGAGATAATTTTTGTTAGTAAATGGTTGAAAGTGATTTAGAAGATTCTAAAATCCAGAACTACCGCACCTGTAGTAACTAGAAGACTGTGTTGCCAACACTTTTTCTCAGTTCTGCAGCTAGTCTAGGGTGAAGGGGAAAAGTGATGGTAACTGAGTTGGCCCTAGAATCAAGGATTTTGACCTAAGTTTCCAGTTTTCCTTGTAATTCCAAAAAGAGAATGATTAAATATTTGTGGGGGGTGATTTCAAGTTGATAAAGGATGATGATTAACCCAGTTTATAGGCCATTAGGTCCATCATAATAGTCTAACTCAAGTATTCCAAGTAACCCAAGTGAAATAGAATAGTGAAAGTGTGCCAAGTGCGACACATTTGACAAGTGTGACAAAATGGTCTATAACATATTGCCCACTAAATTACAAATTTGGAAATCACGATTGAGGACTAAAGTGATTTTCCATTAGATAAGTCTGAAGCACAAGTAGCAAGGTTGACATCATCATATATTACAATACATATTACCATCATGATATCATTTTTGAGGTAGGAATAACCGTGATCAACATATAAGCCAATATTACATGTACAATGAACAAATAGTCTCATCCACTAATGAGAGAGAGCGGACCCATGCTTGGATGACTGTTTGGATGATCATAGCCATCATACTTTGTGATCTTGTTATGAATCCTAAAAACGCAACCTAGATGGATGAAACTAGATTCGGAGTATTCTACCTCGTTCACTCAATAGTACGAGTCTAACCATGCGATTTCATAAGCTAGAGTCGAACATGGTAGACACCATATGATTACTGACCAATGATGTAAGTCATTAATAGATATGAGAGCAACCACCAATAATGATAATGGTTCTCAAGGTACTACGATACAATCTATGTGATGTGAAATATTGAGTTGAAGTTGAGTACCACACAGGATCTTCCATTCAAAGGCAAATGATGTAAACATGTCGCCAAAAGCGAGGAAACTTTCCATTGAAATATGTAATTTCCAAGCCTCTGAAGGAATTTTTAAAGTCAACTTCCTAGATAATGAGCTAATGTCGATAGGAAATGACCCGTCGCAGGAGTGCCTTGATTTATCCCCCATCAATGACATGAAACAAGTATCAATATTTGAGACAAAATTATGTTGATGAAGAGTTGTTTCAGGAACAAAATACATTAAAGAAGGCTTAGGAGTATTGTAGCAAATACTAACTGAAGGAATTCTCTTGAACATATTAGTGAAACTATGTGGAGTTGGAAACATTAACCCAAACCTAATTATGAATGATTTTTATATGGTGTGATTAACCAAAGAGGCAAGAATATTTTCCAATCCAACAGTCACGGAGATGAAGTGAAAGAGTATCATGTCCAAGAGTGACTCGCTGCCATTAATAGGATAAATAACATATTTTCCCAATTTCCCCAACCATTTATGGTCAGTACCTCTTTATTTTTTACAAGCTTGAGGCCTGATAACATATGCTTGATATATAAGTTCATCCTTCATATGAATCCTTCTAAGTATTTTTAATGAACCTTGAGAAGCAGTGGCTTGGTCCCGTCATGTTTGACAAGTCCAATTCTCTTTGATGATTTTATAAGTCCAACAAAGGCTTAACTCAAATTATTTTTCAAGTTTAGAGAGTTTGAAAAAGAGGTGAATAAGAAAACTCCAAAGGTTCATTTTCATAAATTTAGTCTCTTCAGTCCGAAAAGGCATAAAATGATACACAGGAGAACCTTTTAGTCATGTTCGACTAAAGTATTCCTTTTTTGTAAATATTTTATCCCAGTCTAGAAAAGGGTTAAACATATATTGGGTAGATGTCTTTTCCTTTACATTAACGAGTTTGAAAAGACAAGTGCTCGACAATATTTTCATGTTTTGGGAGTTTGAAAAGAGCCGAAAGAGGACTCCTCCTGGAGGAACAAGTGGTATAAAGGGTAGCAACTGGCTCCAGTCATAATGGAACTTCCCAAAACATATATAGGTCAAGAGGAAGGCTAATAATACCACTCATCGTTGTGGTTCATCAGGAAAGGGTAAAACAACTAAGTGAAATTGTATAATCGACCAAGCAAAATGTAACGATGGAATGAGGAAACCAAGGTTCATCTGGCATAAACAAGTTAATAAAAAATGGAAATCACGAGGATAGTATGAGAATGGTTTCATTTTTACACAAGATTTAAACATGGTAAATTGTGCTTGAAATAACTTGAAAGTAGTTTCATTTTTACACAAGCATGAAACAAGGAAAAACTATGCTTGGAATTGGTTTCATTTTTACACAAGCTTGAAACATGTGGAAACTATGCTTGAGATAAATGTGCATTCCCCCGGAATAATAATTTAACTCTAGGTACATACCCTCCAAGCTTCATTTCAATCACCTAAGTAGAGTAATGGTTACTAATAGGCAGATCGAATGAAGGTTCATTTATGAGATCAATTAAAAGACTCGACTCAGAATTTACAAGATCTAATCAAAGACTCAAATTGAAAGGGTATCGATTTCATTTTTTAATGATCTTGATGCAAGAAAAGGACCACTAATACAAGATCTATGGTTATATTAATCATGGCTCCATAGATACCATGGATTCCAAGAATCTCTCATCAGATGGGAGAAAAATTCTCGGGAAGGGATACATATTAAAGGATCCAAGGGAAAAATCAGGTGCTAGTGCTCCCAATACATGATGCACTACATCACCTACTAGATCATCAGTAGACACATGCATGGAATAGGTTGCCACATAATTAACTTGTGCTGGGGGAGATACCACTTGCACATAAGGACCATTTAGGGAAGTTGGTTTATTGGGAGTCAAATTAGGACCAACGAATGAAAGTTGGTCAATGGTCACAATTCTTCCTTCATGCAGGAAACACATCACACGAAAGAGTGAAGAGATAAGAGCTCCCATGACATAAACATAGTCATGCCCAAGGAGTAAATTAAAATCCAAAGGGCCTTGGACTACCATAAGATCTACATAGACATACTTTCCTCCCAAAGTAATAGGCATCCGAGGAAGGATCCCTAATAGTTGATTGGTTCCTCTGTTAAAGGCCAACAAACTTTGGATAACGGGCACAAGCTACGGCTAACCGAAAGCTTGTCAAGAAGTTGACATAATACTAACATAGTCACATTCATCTATGATGGTACTAGGTACGGCCATATTATAATATTTTACTATGATTTGGAAGGGCACATAAGGAGGAAGACGATATCCTACTAGTCAAATCCAATCAAAGGAAGTGACCATACTACTTGGAGGGGGTTTTGTGGCAACGTGAGAACTACCCCCTTGTGCTACGGTAATGGGAGAACTACTCCCCTGTGTTGTGGTAATGGGAGGATTTCCCCCCTATTCCATGGGAAAGGGATGATTTTCGCCCTGTGCCATTGGAATGAGAGGATTTCCCCCCAGTTCATTGGAACCTGAATAAACAAGAAGAACCTGAGTGATATTAGACTCACTCTCTATGGGAAAAGTACAATCAAAAGAAGGTGGAATCGAGTCAACCATTTTCTCAACCAATGATTGGTTAGGAATGGACTCATGGGATTTTCATTCAAAGAGAGTGGGATTGATTGGATTCGGATTCTAATCAATCACTTCATCCACTAGTGGATGATTGGGAGAAATATTTTCATAACCATATGGAAGATGAGGCTAAGAAGTTTTAAGTTTTTCCATTACTTTTGAGGCTTCATCAATATAAGGACAAAGGTGAATAGGATGATTATCTTCAAATAACCTACATGGAAACTTAACTTTAACCTTTTTCCCTTGGATCTCACTATCACAAATAGATGGTTTTTCAACAACATGATCTTCAGAGGCTGATGACTCGGGTTGATGTGAGCCTATGGACCAAACTTCTAATACCTGAGGAATACCAGTTAAATCTCTAAGAAAGCGGTTACCCTTGAAAATGATGCAGGGTAATTTCATATTAGGGGATTTGTTGGAGAGGTTTTCGACATTAATTGAATCGGTAGAAATGGTTGCTTGGTTCCCCTTTGTTTATTTTTCTTCTTCTTAATATTCCTTTTCTTCTTCTCCTTATCCACCTGGTTACTAACACTTTCTCCAGATGAAGAGGAAGAAGAGCAAGAAGACAAAACATGCGAAGAAGGAAAAGTGTCAACTTTAGGATCAACTTGAATTTGATGTTGTTCAAGTGGGAGAGAACTTGGTTGAGGAGAAGTTTGGACATTCAAATCCATAGGGGTCAAAAGAAACCAAACTGGCCAACCAATGGTAAATTCAAGAAGGCAAAACGTTGCCATATAAAGAGCACCAATATTTCCAAAATAAGGAAAAGGAATGGGATTCCCATCAGAAGGATTTCCTTGATTGGTCGACTCGGGAACTATCGCCATTAGTCTCAACCTAAGATCCACTAAGGAGTTATTCCACGGTCAAGATGTTTTTTCATGGTCAATTAATTGATTTTATAAATTAAAGATACAAAATAAAATAAAGGGGTAACTAGGAAGATAAGGATTACCAAGTCATTGTGAATTGTGATATACTACCTTGGTAAAACAAGGGTTTACATACGTGCAGGAAATCTCCCTGAAATTTGTGTTTGGTGTACCATGAGTGACAAGGTGATCGACTTAGATTCCTAGGGTTGGCTTGCATCCTATGGTGGACTTCCAAAATATTCCCAGAGGTATATGGAAGCGCAGTTTGTATTAGTGTTGTCTAATGTGTAACCCTTCAATGAGTGTGTTCTAATTTACTCAAAGTACATGGAGTGTAGCCCAATATTCCCGAAGGTACATGTAGAACTATATGATATACCCAACGTCGATGGAATGGTATATCACCCTTGGAATGTAAAAAATTACAAGTAATGACAAATCCTACGTTTAAAGACGTCGGAACATGTCGCTAGCCTAAACCTCTATGTGTGTCGTTAAATTTCAAATGCTCCTTAGGTTAATTGAGTAAATTTTAGAGTTTATCTTGAATTATGGTTTGATTTCAAGGCTCAAAACTTGATGTCACCAGAACACACCTATGATGCAACTAATATGAAAAAAATAACTCTTTTCATTTTCCTTTTCACAATGAAAGGCCTAACTAAGTATGGGAAGAAGAAATCAATCAACAATGAAACAAACAAGTGATGCAAAAATCAATCTCCTCAAATTCACTATTCCAATACAAATAAAATCCCTATATGCAATGCAAATAATTATTTTTCTTTTCTTTTCTTTTCTTTTAATGTTTCAAATGCAAAGAAACATAAAAATGCAACTTTATTATTAACGAAAAGAAACCACACAGACTTTAACTGTAATTTAAAAGTTACTTTTTAAATTCAACAATAAATCTATGAATACAAACCTGAATTGACAAGAAGAAAGAAATAACGAAACAAAATCTTATCAAAAATGTGATTACACTCAAAGGTGAATAACACTCATGCATAATTTAGCTGCCGCCCGCCCCCCCCCCCGCCCAGATGATTGAGGGGCAATTTTTTTTTGAAAAAATGAAAGAAAAAACACTAAAAAATCGTTAAGAAATTGAAGCAAACCTCTAAGTAATGACCAAAATAAAATTCACTTAATTCAACACAAATTCAAGTGTTGTATAGGCTTCAAAGAAGCACTAGTATGTTCAGAAAGTCAAAGGAGGGACTGAAAACCAAGAAAAAAGTAAAAACAAGGCAAGAGTATAGTGATTAGCACTAAAACAAGGATCAACACATACTCTAAGCGAGAGACAGAGCACTAGGGTGCAGGTTGTCAAGGAAGAAAAAGTGTTGAAAACACATGTTTCTAATGGAGTAACTGATTTGGGGTGTAGGCAATGAGTTACAAACAGTGCATTGGGCCTGAATTGGACAAAAACACAAACAAGAGGCCCTGCCAAGATTTGACACAGATCTACCAATGACCAATGATTATCTGAACAATACTAAATATAAGATAATTACAGAGAAAACAAGTAAAAAAAAGCAAAACCACCAATAGAGCTTACATACCCAGCAGAGTTACCAATTTATTATATGGAAAATTATCATATATGGATAGAGGAAAACACCCTAGACCTAGTCGTAAGCGTTATAACAACAAGGGTGAAAAGCACACTTATATTCCTTTATAGAAATTAGCATGAAGAAGAAGGAGGACTTACCTATATTTCAAAGTCTCTTTATCCTCACTTGAACTCTTTTGCTCCCACTCCAAGTGCTTCGATCTACCCCTTCAACACAAGAAAGAGAAGAAAAAACTACACAAACAAGTATATCTATGCTAATTCCTTAATTCAATCAATCGTAAACATTGAAATACAATTGTAATCATATATAGTACAAATGAATAAGGAAACATGATAAATTTGTATTAAATGGATTAGGAGAAGTTATAATCCAGTGATCAATGACTTGTATATGTCTCCCCAAGCTAATGTACTCATTCCTTTGTCTCAAGGAAATCTCCAATCCTCCACCCAAAGAGAATAAATGATATGTATTTAAGCTCAATCCAGCAGCATAAGGATGCAAGTAAGGTCCTCTAAATCCAACCTTTCGATCTTAGAAGAAGGTTAATTTATAGGATGAAATGGTAGTTTTGGATTTTACCAATCTAGGCTTGAGATCCATGAAAGGTGGGAAATCAGCTAAAGAGATAAAGGTAATCCCATAATCATAGGAGTTTGAGGTATTTTTTGTTAGTAAATGGTTGAAACTACTTCAGAATATTCTAAAAGTGGAATCTTCAAGATAAAATATCTTGTTTCTCGAAAATACAGAACAAGCGCACTTGCAGTAACTAGAAGATTGCACTGGCAGCACTTTTTCTTAGTTCTGCAACTACTCTGTGGCACAGTGATGGTACCTGTGTTGGCCCTAGAATCAAGGATTTTTACCTTAATTTTCATTTTATCTTGTACTTCCAGAAAGAGAGTGATTAAATATTTTTGGGGTTTGATTGTAAGTTCCCTAAAGGGTTATTATTAACCCATTTTATAGGTCATTAGGTCTATCATAATAGTATAACTCAAGTATGCCAAGTAACCGAAGTGCAATAGAATAGTGAAAAGTTTGACACTTAAGTCCGACAAGTGTGAAAAAATGGTCTATAACAATAATTATACAATATCTAACTTTAGAATATAACCTGGCATAAGGTCTGACAAATAATAATGCAAGTTGAAGAAAAAACTATACACAACTTTCACATCATACAAGTTGAAGCAAAACTTGGAATGTTGTATGAAATTTGAAGCATAATTATTTAAGAATCAAAGTAAACATATAATAATTCAAAAGTGTGTAAAATAATTAAATAAACAATCTACAGTTTGAATCAATAATATTAGCCAATAAATGAATCCTTGACATGCATTTTAGTGAAAAAATGCAATTTTGGCCTACTTCACAAAAATGCATGCCCAACCTTCATTACAAGGCCAAATTGAATGATTCAGATTGAATATTAATTTCTTACTGATAATTAACATTAATTTTACACATGGAAATTTCTGTTGTGCAAGAATATTCCAAATTGGATCAATTTCACAGGGTCAAAGTCAAGGTTTGTGAAGGACATGTACTTAATTGATTATGTGATAATGATCATTCCAAAATAAATATAAAACCATTCTATGCAAAATATCATAGTCATTTTCATAAAGGAAATGTTATACACTGAACTACAGGTCTTTCGGAATATAAATTGATCATATATTATCACATTTGGGACAAATATGCACTCATTGACCAAACTAGTTACACTCTTGAAAAGAGGCATGATCGCACAATTCCTAACCTTAGAATATAACCTTGCAATTGTTTGAAATATGTTTCCATTAACGGAAATAGGGTGATGGAAACAAAGTGTTCATTGATATCAATAGGTGGCACATGTTTCAAAGAAGGTCTCAGGAAGCAGACTAAAGGAGCAGCATGACAGCATGGCAGCAGAATGGTGCAGAGACTTTGAATCCAGTTTTGGAGCAGCAGATCATCTCATAGGTAGGTGAAACCCACTTAGATGTAAAGAGCTTAGAAAAATATTTGCATTGATATGTGGAAGATTGAAAATGGCCTCATGTATCTAAAGACAAATCCAATAAAATTTTGGTGACCTTAAGTCCATGATAACATAGTTAAAAGGTGATTGGAGGAGTCTTGGCACATCGTCAAAGTTGGAAGAAGTTCCAAACTCAGTGGAAAACCCTAGCGGAGTGGCCAAAATAATTTATGGGTTGACTTGGAGCGATAGCTCATTAGTAAGAAGGAGTTTTATTGGCACAAGAGGGACCCACTTGACAACCTAGCCTGGTGGAGTTACCCCGACAGTATAGTTAGGGCCCATAAATAGAAAGTGTCACGTGATGGATGTCAGGATGTGACAGCAGAGAAAATACCAATGAGGAGTCAAGCAGGAGGTCCCCACTACAACAACTCAACCCGTTGAGGGCAAGCCCAGAAAATTGTTTGGGGAGCGCAAGGTTAAGTGCTCAGAGATATCTGTTAGGCCACGTGGAAAAATTCTAACATACCTATAGATGGAAGTCCTATCAAGCCTCGAGGCATTGGGAGGTAGTTTCCCATAACACCAATCACATAAATCAACGATGGAGAACCACTTCGAGACCACTCCCCCTAATACCCCATACCACAATGAAGTTATGTCAAGATTGATTTCTTGAACCCAATGTTTTTTTATTAACAAAGGAAATTTCTCACAAAACAAAGGTATCGGGGACCCTTTCTCTCTCCTCTCTGATAAAGTACAAATGGCATCATAGTATTGGTTCTCTAGAGATGACGTTGGTTGATGATGTCAGCATGATGTGTTCCAATCAGAGGTAGACACGTGGTAGTCATATTTTGAATTTCCGGGTATCCAAAGGGGTCATATTTTAGTGACGCATGGCATCTATCATAGGTCGACACATAACATAGGTGACATAAGAATGAAAAATTCCTGTTGGAAGGAGGCTAGTAGGTTTTTAATAGTGCATAGAAGGAATGCATCGGGAAATAGGCGTCGAGATGATGGGGCAGTTGACTTAGCCCAAAGAGATTTTCTATTGGCTCTTTCTGCAACAGGAGGATCCCACTAGGACATCTCATCCCATAGGATATACCCCAACGGGTTTGTTAACAGAACACATAAGAAGCATCGGGAAACGGGTGCCTAGACACAAGGGATGGACAGCTAACATAGTGGAAGCCAATCAAAAGGCATTGGGGTGGTCCCCATGGGACATGTCGACCCGACGGATAGAACTTGATGGTTTATATATAGGGTGTAGAGGTAATGTGTTGGGATAGAATGGGTTACAAGCTAAGCCCTGACCCTTGCTCATTTCACGTAGAAATGAGACCAATGGTACAAAACCATCAACAAAGGAGTTTGGCTCGCGAAGAGCTTAAAAGGGCCTAGTGCCCAAAAGAATTAGCCAATGGTTGTGGAGACCTGGTCCTATCACAGAAGAACAGGTAAGGAGCTAGAAAAAAAGGGGCTTAATATAAAAAAGGTGGAAATGACAGTTTTGGCAGGTAATTTAGTAGTTAAGCCATAGTTAACTGAAGATGAAAATAGAAGAAGCACTACTAAAACCTGTAAAATTCTAGAATGCTAAAATAAGGTAAATAAACTCAATTCAATTTGCATAAAATTTTTGTTGAAGGTTGATAACTTGGTGAACACATTAAGAGGATTGAAATTAACATGACAAAAGAAAAAATGAGAAACCATGCAATATATCAAAGAACAAGCTAACCAAAGATTGAAGCCAAAAAATATCAGTCCATAAATATCTATAAGAAGAATTCGACTAGCAAAAATATGGTTGTAGAGAAGAGTGTGTGGATTAGAGGTTGTTGGTGCAGCATGATGCATAATAGTTTGGGTATGCATAAAAGGTGAATTAGAGAGCAATATTGGTGTCACAAAGGTGTTTGAGAAGGAAAAAATGGATTAGTGATTGATGTTGCAAGTATGTATGTTTGATGATTTGATCGATTGGATGTGTTCAGTAATGAGAAGTTGTTAAATGTGATTTTATCTGTAATAAAATATTTTTGAAGGTCTTTGTAAGGTGGCTTTGGTGAATAGTATCGGTGAGAAAGATTTATTTTATTCTGACATACTATGGTCTATTGGTTCTAGTTTGAAAATGGATGAAAGATGGATTAATAGAGTTGGAAAGTAGTAGCTTTCATATCAGGGGTAGTAGCTCCTTCTAATGGGTACTATTAAATTTTCAGTGGCAGTAGTCCCTTTTAATATAAACTGATAAAAGAGCAAGGCCAAGATTCCCTTTCATTAGAAACTGATAAATGAGCAGGATAAATACTCCTTTCGAGTATTGGTAAGCGAGCAGGGGCAGCAGTCCCTTTTAGTGGTATCTAATAAACGAACGAGGATAGAAGTTTCTTTTAGTAGCAACTGATAAACCTACAAGTAGTAGCTTGTGGGGCATTGATGTAATCAGGTTGAAGTGTTAATAAAAATAATGTTGGTGTCTTGTTTATATGTTGCTCATGTGATTTATGTTTATGATGCTATGTTCTACATGATTGAGTTGTGTTGATGATCCATGAATAATTATTAAAATTATTGTAAAGTGTACTTCGGAAATAATTGTATAATTTGGCCACACTACTAATTCACCCCCCCTCCAAGTAGTGTCCAGGTTTCCATTATTTCTAACAGCAATATTTATGACAATTATCCTACATAACTATGTTTTCCACTTATACACAACTTTCACATAAGGCAAGTCAAATCAAAACTTAGAATGTTGTAGGAAATCTTAAGTGTAAATATTTAATCTCAAAGTTAATATATAACAATGTAAAAGTGTGTAAATAATTAAATAGACAATTTACAGTTTGAATCAGTCTGATTGGCCAATAAATGAAGTCTAGGCGTGCAGTTTAGTGAAGCAAGGCAAATTTGTCATGCTTCACAAAAATGCACACCCAATCTTTATTGCAAGGCCAAATTGAATGATTCAACTTGGAGAGTATTTTTAAATCATAAGTAACATAACACAATTAAATTTTTCTAATTTAGTGATCGCAAGGTTGAAGTTAATGTAAATGAAAGTGTTGGAGCAATCATATTTCATGATGTCTCCCCAAAAGTTTCAACGATTTGTAAAAACAGAAACTTATGGAAGCATAATAGTGTTTAAATATATTAATTAGATAGTATACAATTTGAATCAATAAAATTTTCCAATAAATGAAGCTTGGGCATGCATTTTAGTGAAGCAAGGAAATTTTGGCCTACTTCACAAAAATGCACACCCAACATTCATTTCAAGACCAAATTGAATTATTCAACTTGGAGAATATTTTTTTACTCATAGGTGACATTAATATAATAAATATTTTTTATTTTTCACATACATATTTTTTTTGTTCAAGAATACTCCAAATTGCATCGATTCCATAGGGTAAAAGGCAGGGTTTGTGTGCCTCAAATAAATGCACACCAAGAAATAGTTGAAACTTGTAGTTTCTTGGTTATAACCTATAATTAAGATTGGTTGACCTTATTTTAGTATTAATTAGGTTTAAATGTTTCCAAGGGATAGATAAAGAGATAGCACATAGGGTTTGCAGGGATTATTTTAGGGTTTTCTATATTGTACATATTTTTTTAGGGTTTTAAGTTTAATATTAGGTCAAGTGACATAGCTAGGGTTTTAAGACAAATAGGTAAGGATAATGGAGACAAATAGGATTAGTTCCTATTTGTTGTTTTGAAATTAAGTCTAAGTAGATTTAGGGTTTCAATGCCACTCATCAATTGGAAAAGTTTTGAAAAGGAATTCCCAGTGCACATGAAAATGGTGACTACAATTATAGGGCTTAAGATAATGAAGGAACTTATGGGATTCACTATCAACTGTATTTAGCATTCAGTATTTAAGATCCACTCGGGTGCTAACATGCCATGATAATACCTCAAGAAAATACATAGCATTTCAATTTTAAACTAATATTAAAATATGAAAACATAAAATCAATATCAAAAAAAACATGTAGTACCTCATAAAATAGCAAATTTCATCATCATGAGCATCAATTTCACAACAGTGCTTATTTTCCTCAATAGTAGTAGAATTCCAAACAATAAAAAGAAAAAGGTAAAATTTAGTGAACTCCTTCCTCTTGTCACCAATGTGTTACTATTTACAAACTAGAAGTATCTTCCTATTTATACTTGACCTAAGAGACCTTTGAAATGTGTGGGGAACATGCCTTTCCACATAGCATGAAGTACATCCTCATTAAATTTCGGTGGACAATAACTCATCCTCTTTAAAATTATGTTGTGCTTGAATAAGCCAAATTGGATTGATTTTATAGGGTAAAAGGAAGGGATTGTGTGACTCAAATAAATTCACAGCAGGACCTGTAATTAATTTCAATTCCAATAATGATTTTCCCATCCTAAAGATACAAAAAATTTCTACAATATATCATACTCGTTATCCTAAAATAAATCTTACTCATTAAAATCCAAGGCTGTCAATGTAGTAATTCATCATAGTTGCCAATGTTCAAGTCAAAACAAATATGCACTCTCAGGCTAAACCAATTACACTCTTGGTAAATAAATTTGAAATGGGACATGATTGTAAAATACATAAATTTATTATATAACCTTGCATCATGTCTTACAAATTTCCTACATAACTATGTTTCCCACTTATACACAACTTTCACATAATGTAAGTCAAAACAAAACTTAGAATGTTGTATGAAAACTAAGGTATAAATATTTAAGCTCAGAGTAAATATATAACAATGTAGAAGTGTGTAAAATCATTAAATAAAAAATCTAAAATTTTAATCAATCATATTGGCCAATAAATGAAGCATGTGCATGCATTTTATTCAAGCAAGGCAATTTTGGCATGTTTCACAAAAATTCACACCCAACCTTCATTTCAAGGAAAAATTGAATAATTCAAGTTGGATAGTATTTTTTTACTCAAGTAACATTAATACAATTAAATTTTTCTAATTTAGTGATCTGAAGGTCAAAGTTAATGTAAATTAAAGTGTTGCATGAATTGCAGTTCACGATGTCACCCCAAAAGTGTCAATAGTTTGTGAACAACATAAAATTACTGGAAGAAAATTAATGTGTAAAATTAGTAATTAAATAGTGGACAATTTGAATCAATAATATTGTCCAAGAAATGAAGTTTGGGTTTGCATTTTAGTGAAGAAAGTCAATTTTGGCCTACTTCACAAAAATGCATGCCCAACCTTCATTTCAAGGCCAAAATGAATGATTCAACTTGGAGAGTATTTTTTTATTCAAATGTAACATTAATAGAATTAAATATTTTTTATTTTTCACCTATGTATTTTTTTTGTTCAAGAATACTCCAAATTGCATGGATTTCATAGGGTATCAGGCAGGGTTTGTGTGTCTCAAATAAATGCACACCAGGAATGTTTGGGAACAAGGGGATACACTAAGAAAAATCAAAATTGAATTTTAATAGTTGAAACTTGTAGTTTCTTGATTAAAACCATAGAGGTAAGGTTGGATGACCTTATTTTAGTATTAATTAGGTTTAAATGCCGCTGAGGGATAGATAAAGAGATATAAGCACCTAGGGTTTGCAGGGTTTATTTTAGGGTTTTTTATATTGTACATGTTTTTAGGGTTTTAAGTTTAAGATTAGGTCAAGTGAAATAGTTAGGGTTTGAAGATAAATAGGTATTATTAAGGAGAATGGATACAAATAGGACAATTTCTTGTTTTTTGTTTTCCAATGATGTCTAAGTAGATCTAGGGTTTCAATGAATCATTTGTTTGACCAACCAAATAATAACTTGATTCTAATAATATTAATGCACATGCAAGTTTTGAGGTTCTACTTTCACCCAATATGAACACAGGTGCCTTAGCTACTTGATTGATTTATTTTTTCAGGTTGTTATCATCAATATTACGTTGGTGGTAATTATCCCTGCTATCATCATTATTTTCAACCATATGATCATTATCGTCATCATCGTTTCCATCCCCAAAGAAAATTGTAAGTATTTCATTCAATACTTCTTCATGCATTACATTTTTACTATCATCATCATCATCATTAAGGCTAGGTGGTATGTCATTAATGTATGATAATATCATCAACTTTTCAAATTTCTCAGTCGATAGTGTTCTCTTCAATCTCGTTTTTTTCACCCTAATATGGTTTAAGGGATGGCCTGGATCATCCCGTCCAAATATTAATAATCCAGTTTGATCTTTTGTATTAGTAGGTATATCATCAATATCTTCTAGCTATCAACAAACGCGGGCAACAATTGGATAAATCATAAATGTATCACTTTCAAAGAAATATAATCAAATATGTCTTAACAAATAAAAATATAAAATGTATGAACACACACACACACATATATCAATTGAATAATGGAACATTATTTTATAATCTACCTTTTTTATACAATAATTTAAAATAAAACAAAATATGACAGCATAGCTTATAAAACGCCAATCCACACTCATTGATTATTTGTTGGTCTTCTTCCCTTAAGAACATCCTTCGGCAGACCTTGCTCTTCCCTTTTCATTCACACAGGAGTGTTTTTTAAGAAGGGGTAATTAATCAATAACTCGTCCCCAATGGTAATGTCCATAATAGCCTCAAACATTATCAATATATTAATATCTCTTTCCATATCTCCATCTTTATCATTTATAACCTCAACAAATTGACAATTCAATATTACAGTAGAGTCCCTCCCTTACTATTATTTATAAATATTACAATATTTTTATGTGTGTGTGAACATCCATCTATATACACAAGATGACCTCTATTCATTTATTTTCCACTTTCCAATTGGAGATGATGTCTATACATATTTGAATTTAGACCATACGTTGACATGTTATGCCTATATTTTTCTAGCCTTCTCCATTCACCACTGTAATATAACAGGCCATAATATAGCATTAATATCCTAGTGGTTTGTTGTGAATTATTTTTATGTTTAGATCCCACATGGAAATTTTGGACAATAAAGAGGCTTCAAGTGGCTCCACGAATATTGGAGGGTCGTATCATGTATTTGTATCCCCAAAATTGGAACACCTCATACACTCTAGGTAGTGGTTAGTCGTTGTGCCAAGTGAAATATATTTGAGATAAAATGTCTCTTTG
The DNA here is from genome assembly GCA_034641835.2 of Pinus albicaulis. Taxonomy (NCBI): domain Eukaryota; kingdom Viridiplantae; phylum Streptophyta; class Pinopsida; order Pinales; family Pinaceae; genus Pinus; species Pinus albicaulis. Next base: position 826,033,885 of record CM076572.1, on the reverse strand, counting down.
TAAATTAATCTTGAACTCAAGGGCAAGTCATCATCTCCATCACATTCATTCTCATAAGGTATGTATTCCACCTTCCCCTTGTCTGTAAGCAAATTATGCTTCTTTAAACTGGTTCTTGTTCTGTTGCTTGTTTTCATCAATTCCTCATCTTCTGAGATGGTATATGTGCACATATTTTTGTTAGATGTATCATCAGATAAATGATCATTTCCCTCTAGGTTGGAATTAGATTCTCTAGGAAACTTTAAACCAAGAAATTTATTCTAGAAGTAATCATTAAGAAAAAATTATTATTATTTAAATAATATAAAACAATGTTTAAAAGAAGAATACATATTATTTATATCAAATTGGAAAATTCCTCACCATAATTTCTATTGGATTCAAATAGATTGTAGGAGACATACTACCCACTGGAAGTTCATCATCTATGTAATGTCTTTGTGCAATATCTCATTTCAATTTTTCTTTCTACGACATACAGAACATCGACAAACAACAATTTTCTCAAAGTATTCATCCCATGTACTATAGTCTCGACCAACCTCTTGTTTGTTGCAATCATTTGTTGTGTCTACACGATCCATTATCATATCCTCTTCCAACCATTGTCCTCTATGTAACTTAATGGTTTTAGGTTTACGTCCATGTACATATCTTTTTCTTTTTCTAGTTGAATGCTTAGGATCTACATTTGCTCCAATATCCATATAAAACAATCAACAACGTGCATTAATTTCTGTCAAGATTGGATAATGCACTATAATTTTTCGTAATATCATGAAAAAAAAGGACATATCAAAAAATGCCATTATATAATTTTTTCCTTATTTAAGTCAAAAATTTGAGTACTTGATGTCCCACGGCATCCATTGTGTCCTCATTTGATATGACACAATCTGTTGCCATGGTCTCATCTGGCTCCTATAATACACAACATAGTCAATAGTGTTTAGTACATCAATTATATCATTTCAATGAATATGTTATCCAACACAAAACTTCACTTTAGTCATATATTTGACATACTAATATCAAGTTAATTTGGAGTTGAAAAAAATATATAATTTTATGACCCTAGGTATATACATTGAGCCAAATTTTTGACAAGAAAAGTATCCAACATATATACCCCACATGGCCATCCTAATTTTCAAGCATTTCCCTTGATCATAGAATCACATTTAATCACCATTCTTGTGCATTTTAAACCAATAAGTTTGACCTGAAATGCCTCATGGAAAAAAATTGACTTTCTATCCTCTATGTTGTAGTATTTGTGAATGTATAAGGACATTCCTCATTTGGTTGAGGTTGCTTTGTATTCTTACCTATATTGTATGAGAATATTTTGTTGTCATATCTTATTTGACCCACATTCCTCTTTGAAATTTAGTATTTCTACGTAGTCCAAGTCCTATGTCCATGACCTCCTCTAGATCCTGTAATGCACAACAATGACAATAATTTTTAGTACACCAATAAAATCAAATTAATAACAATGAAAACAATAAATGTAGGGGCAAAATTATTGGTAGACTATATTTTGAATAGAGTATAATTGTCCTTACAACATAAATATTAATTGAAGTTAGCATTTTTTCCCCATGTAACACACTTTACCACTAGTGTGTATATCAATTTTGTTTCATTCCTCATTTATAACTTACTTTATGCAATCATTTTAGAACTAATTAAATCACTCCATAGTGAATGTAGTAGTGGATTATTGAATTTATGGTTATTCTACCGAATGTATTCTATCAATATTTGATTTTACTTTATAATAATGTTATGTTCTTGTAATATTTCTCTGTCTATTTTTTTATGGAAAAAATAACTTGTTGGCGTTAATCTAGGCGTCGTTTGCACAAACTTTTGTGCCTCAACTCGATCAAATTATGAGACCTAAGTCGGTGTTAAAGTCAGCGATCAACGAGTAGAAATATAAAATTATCGCGGGCCAAAAATTTGAAACTAAAATTGTGGAAACATTTAAATAACATTATCTCATATTATGATTTATTTAAAACCTCTCGTGATATGGCCAAGAGCATAGTGTCAAGATATGATAAGGTGTTGTAGGTATGGAAATATCATGGTCTACGTCTAGGTGAAACACACACTAGATAACTTGTAATCAATATGGATCATGCCAACTATGGATTTATTGAGTCGCTGCAATGTTTAGTTGTCTCTGCAAGATTGATATGAGTTTTGATAGTGGTTTTATCTCACATAGGACCGGTATGTTGGATTCGCGGGAGCTCCAATCCGTCTACTCATCTTATTTTTTAGATGGGACAGAGCGTGGACGTTTATTGTGCGGATAGTGCCTCTCTCAGACCAACTATTCACTTTTTTCATCGTTTCTTGGTTGTTGGTTTTTAAACTCCTGGCATGGTGATTGTTTTGTAGAAGTCGTGGATTATCACAGTATTGAGGAACATGTGTAAGCCGTTTGAGTCCAAGCTGGTTCCATCATAGGGACAATTTTAAAGTGATGATTTTAAACTAAAAATTTTCTTGGTTGTCACTGATTTTAAATTGTTAAAAATTAGGGTGTTTTGGGAAGTCTATTGGTTGATGATTATGTTTCAATTGGGTTGTTGTATGTGGGTGCGTTTCGCATTTAAATCTTGTGGGACATGATCTACGATTTTTTTTGGATTTTATTTCTTTAGAGGTTGGAAATAAGGTGATTGTGGGTCATATCGACAGTATATATGATGGTTGGATTGCTTACCTCAACTCAAATTGTTTCCCTTCTCAAAATGTGATCTCACTCCTTGCACATTATTTTCCTTGGCTTTCCTCCATGGACAGGATTTTCTAGTCCACACTCAAAATGTAGAGCAGAGGGAAGGAAGCATATAATGGCATATAATGGCCAAAATGAGGTAAGTCATTGTGAAATTATAAATATGTAATTTTTTAATTTTTTCTTTGATTTCAAGTATTTTATTAAAAAATTATATATATATATATAGGGAGATGAGACTGAACAAGAGAGAGATCTTTGGCTTTGATACTGAGGATGGAGGCACTTAACAAACTTGATAGTGTGGACTTGAAAATGCTTTCTAGGTATGTAGAAAAACGATCAACTAAAACCACTAAAACATTGCAAGCACATCAATCGTTTCAAAGGGAATCAATTGATTCCCCAACCACTCCTGGATCGAGCAAAAGATCAAGGAAATGATTAAGAATAACCATTAATAATTTGGAACATGAAACAAAGACTTCCAATGCCCAATCCACTCCTAGGAAAAAAACATCTTCTTCCATCACACCACATTATGAATCTTGCATTGGTAGCTATGATATAAGGATAGAATACAATGTAGTTTCAGGTGAAATCTGTAGACCAGATGTTGGGAAAGTTTTTGTGAATATGTTGAAGGAACCATTCCTTCAATGGTTAAAAACCATCTCCATTTTACATTCTCAAAGATATCGTTGCACTTATAGAAATTAGTAATTCATGACATGGAGACTGAATTTGGCGTACTTTGGTCCATAAAAAGGGTTAAACTATAAATGTCTCAAAACTGCAATAGATTTAGGTGAAAGCAAACAAATAATATCAAAAAAACCCCACCTGAGCAAAGCTCAAAAGAATTCCAGTTGATGTAAGTTTAAAAGTATGGAAATAACTTGTAAAAACATATGAGAATTTGGATCAATGGAAGAAGTCTAGTGAGGAGAGTACCAGGTTTTTGAATTTACTCATAAGGTTATATCAAATTTCTTAAGCAATTTTTATATTTTATTTGTGCATATTTAAATTCAATTAGTATATGTTTCAGAACAAGGCCTCTAAGGTTAGGCTTACAAAATGAAGTGCCATGCATCACAGTGGCCATAAAGGTCTACAGGCCTTGATTTGTAATTTTGTAAGTATATTTAATATGTGAAATGATATTTTTTATTTCCTAGAAAAAAATAAATGATTGCATACTAATTAGTTTAACTATTCCATGTATCATGTTTTGACAGGAGGACAAATATGGTCATCATCCAACACACTTCGAATGTAATATGTTACAAAATAAAAAGTGGATTGACTTTGTTATCTGGATGGAGAATGATTGATCAATAATTGACTTTCAATAATTTAGCTGGATATTGTTGTGTTTATATGTCAATTTAAATTTCTTGCAACATAGAGTAGAGGCCACATACCCTTGTTTTCCATATTTAGCCAATAAAAAATGTTGTACATTCTAATTGTAAAATTGGTTGGAAGATGTTTGGAACATAACAGGATAAATGGAATCATCCTAGGGTAATATATCAGTGGAATGTTACCAACCATATAAATGGAATGTTTCCCATTTTACCTTTCATTAAATAACTAGGGTCCTTGAATTATTTACCCTTCCAACTCTTCATTCTTCTTCATTTTGGATTTCATCTGGGTACTAATGTAGACCATGGCATTATGCAAGCATTCCAATTGAATAGCTAGGTGTATCATTTCCTTCCTTATCTCATGCATCTTGTCACTATAACTCCCTCTAGGAGGAGGATAGCTAGCCATAGCATGATTTTATCTAGGAATTTCCAAAATCTAAGACTCCAAGTATTGCCAAAATTAAGACTACTGCCAAACAGAAGAAAAAAAACAACAAGAGGATTAGAGGGACAAAACCTTTTTAGTATTTTACAAGACCAATCAACTCAACAATCACTTTAAACTAATAGAAACGAAAAAATAAAGCTACAAACCTATCCATATTTTCAACAAGGAAAATAGGTTCATTACCATCCATAGGTGACGTATAATTTTGCCTCTCTCCCCACATAGATGTTTAATTTTATGGACCAGATTTGACAACCATATAATTTATTGAATTTTTTCAACATTTACTCAAGTATATTCATCATTAACCATTAACCAATAGAGTACTAACAATGTTCATTTTCTTAGGGCTAGAAGTCTCTGTCGTAGATAATTGCATTTTAAAACATTTTCACATTGCATTCACATATATCATCACAAGTAATTCTATAGAGAGAACATTAGCAGTAATAATGCACCGGAAAAATCGTAAGTCTATCATGATATCTCTGTCATAGTGCTTAGAATTTCTCCTTCATATCTCTGTCATAATATTTTCTCATAACACAAATAATAAGGCCCAAAGAAGTCATTGTCATATCGAAGAATTAAGGCCCAATAGGGCATTGTTACACCAAAGAACTGAGGCCCATTAGAGCATTGTTACACCACAATATTGAAGCCCATTAGAGTGTTGTTACATCATAAGACTAACACCCACTTGTGCATTGTTACACAACAAGGCTAAGGTACAATTTTCAGACCCATAGGATGGAACAATAATTATATCACTGCCAATAAATAACAGGTATCGGTGTGCATTTATTTGAGGCACACAAAACTTGCATCTTACCTTATGAAATCCCTGCAATTTGAAGTATTCTTAAACAACAAAAATATATGTCAAAAAATAAAAATATTTAATTTTATTAATGTTACTTATGAATAAAAAAATACTCACCAAATTGAATTATTCAATTTAGCCTTAAAATGAAGGGTGGGCGTGCATTTTTGTGAAGCAAGCCAAAATTATCTTTCTTCACTAAAATGCATGTCCAGGCTTCATTTCTTGGCCAATATGATTGATTGTATAACACAATAATTTTCTTCTAGTAAGTTTCTATTATTCACAAACTATTGACACTTTTAAGGGGACACTGTGAACTGCGATTGTTGTAGCACTTTCATTTACATTAACTTAGACCTTCAAACCACTAAATTAGAAAACTTTAATTGTATTAATGTTACTTATGAGTAAAAAAATACTCTACAAGTTGATTCCTTCTATTTGGCCTTGAAATTAAGGTTGGGCGTGCAATTTTTTGAAGCAAGCCAAAATTACCTTACCTCACTAAAATGCACATTCAGGATCCATTTCTTGTCCTATCTAATTGATTCAAATTGTATACTATTTAATTAGTAATTTTAAACACTAATATTCTTCCAGTAAGTTTTTGTTGTTTACAAACCATTGACACTTTTTAGGGGACACTGTGAACTGCGAATGCTCCAACACTTTCATTTACATTAAATTCAACCTTCATATGGCTAAATTAGAAAACTTTGATTGCATTAATGTTACATATGAGTAAAAAAATACTCTACAAGTTGAATGATTCAATTTGGCCTTGAAATGAAGGTTGGGCATGCATTTTTATGAAGTAGTTCAAAATTGCCTTGATTCACTAAAATGCATGCCCAAGATTCATTTCTTGGCCAATGTCATTGACTCAAATTGTATAGTATTTAATTATGAATTTTACACACTAATTATATTCCAATAATTTTATGTTGTTCACAAATCGTTGACACTTTTAGGGTGACACTGTGAACTGTAATTACTGCAACACTTTCATTTACATTAACTTCAACCTTCATATCATTAAATTAGAAAAATTTCATTGTATTAACGTTACTTATGAGTGAAAAAATACTCTCCAAGTTGAATCATTCAATTTGGCCTTGAAATGAAGGTTGGGCGTGCATTTTTGTGAAGCAGGCCAAAATTGTCTTACTTCACTAAAATGCACATCCGGGCTTCATTTCTTGGTCAATCTGATTGATTCAAATTGTATACTATACAATTACTAATTTCACACACTAATTTTCTTTCAGTAAGTTTTTGTTGTCACTTTTGAGGCAACATTGTGAACTGTGATCGCTGCAACACTTTCATTTACATTAACTTCGACCTTCAAATCACTAAATTGGAAAATTTTAGTTGTGTTAATGTTACTTATGAGTAAAAGAATACTATCCAATATGAATCATTCAATTTGGCCTTGAAAAGAAGGTTGGGCGTGCATTTTTGTGAAGCGGGAAAAAAATGTCTTGCTTCACTAAAATGCACACCCAAGCTTCATTTCATGGCCAATATCATTGATTCAAATTGTATACTATTTAATTACTAATCTTACTCACTAATTTTCTTCTAGTAATTTTTTTTTGTTCACAAATTGTTGACACTTTTGGGGGAACACCGTGAACTGTGATTGCTCTAGCACTTTCATTTACATTAACTTTGATCTTTAGATTGCTGAATTTTAAAACTTTAATTGTATTAATGTTGTTAGATATAAGACTTTTTTTAATCCATAATGTAGATAAATGTCTTTTGTATTAAGCACATCATTAGGATTTGGTCAACGTTTCAAACCATCTAATGTGGTTCATCCTCAGGACAAGGTGAAAAAGAAAATCGATCTTATTGAATAAATAGATCTTATTTTTTACTTATGAGTAAAAAAATACTCTCCAAGTTGAAACGTTCAATTTGTCGTTGAAATGAAGGTTGGGCATGCATTTTTGTGAAGCAGACCAAAATTTCCATGCTTCACTAAAATGCACACCAAGGCTTCATTTCTTGGAAAATATCATTGATTCAAATTGTATACTATTTAATTACTAATTTTACACACTAATTTGCTTCCAATAAGTTTCTGTTGTTCACAAACTATTGACACTTATGGGGAAATACTGTGAAATGTGATTGTTGCAACACTTTCATTTACATTAAATTCATACTTAAGTTCACTAAATTAGAAAAATTTAGTTGTTTTAATGTTACTTTTCAGTTCAAAAATACTCTCCATGTTGAATCATTCAATTTGGCCTTGAAATGAAGGTTGGACGTGAATTTTTGTGAAGCAGGCCAAAATTTCTTTGCTTCACTAAAATGCACACCCATGCTTCATTTCTTGGCCAATCTCATTGATTTAAATTGTATAATATTTTAATTTTACACACTAAATTCAAGTATTTTTTTGTTGTTCACAAACTGATTACACTTTTGGGGCGACACTGTGAACTGTGATAGTTGCATCACTTTCATTTACATTAACTTCAACCTTCAAATCACTTAATTAGAAACTTTAAGTTGTATTAATGTTACTTATGAGTAAAATAATAATCTTCAAGTTGAATCATTCAATTTGGCCTTGAAATGGAAGTTAGGTGCACATTTTTGTGAAGCTGGCCAAAGTTTCCTTGCTTCACTAAAATGCATGCCCATGATTCATTACTTGGCCAATCTGATTGATTCAAATTTTACAATATATAATTATTAATTCTACACACTAATTAGCTTTCAGTAATTTTTTGTTGTTCACAAACTGATGACACTTTTGGGGTTCCACCGTGAACTGCGATTACTGCAGCACTTTCATTTACATTAACTTCAAACTTTGTATCACTAAATCATAAAACATTAATTGTATTAATGTTCCTTATGAGCAAAAAAATACTCTCCAAGTTGAATCATTCAATTTGGCCTTGAAATGAAGGTTGGGCGTGCATTTTTGTGAAGCAGGCCAAAATTGCCTTGCTTCACTAAAATGAATGCCCAAGATTCATTTCTCTACCAATCTCATTGATTCAAATTGTATATTATTTAATTACTAATTTTAAACACTAATTTTCTTCTAGTAAGTTTTTGTTGTTCACAAACAATTGACACTTTTGGGGTGAAGCTGTGAATTGTGATTACTGCAAAACTTTCATTTACATTAACTTCGACCTTCAAATCAGTAAATTATAAAACTTTACTTGTATTAATGTTAATAATGAGTAAACAAAATACTCTCCAAGTTGAACCATTCAATTTGACCTTTAAATGAAGGTTGGGCATGCATTTTTGTGAAGTAGACCAAAATTGCCTTGCTTCACTAAAATGCACGCCCATGTTTCATTTCTTGGCCAATATCCCTGATTCAAATTGTATACTATTTAATTACTAATTTTACACATTAATTTTCTTCCAGTAAGTCTCTATTCTTCACAAATTGTTAACACTTTTGGGGCGACACCGTGAACTCATATTGCTGCAACACTTTCATTTACATTAACTTTGACCTTTAGAACACTAAATTAGAAAAAATTAGTTGTAGTAATGTTACTTATGAGTAGAAGAATACTCTCCAAGTCAAATAATTCAATTTGGCCTTGAAATGAAGTTAGGCATGCATTTTTGTGAAGCAGACCAAAATTTCCTTGCTTCACTAAAATGCACGGCTAGGCTTCATTTCTTGCCCAATCTCATTGATATTTTCCTATAATTCCAATACCTAACAGTGAAAAAGTAGTAGGTTTAACATAGATTTTAACTGAAACATATTATGTTGATGCCTAGAAGCCTACGAACCCACTGGTCAATAATTGGAGTTATATTGTTTTTAAGACATATAAAATTCCCATTAGTAATTTAAACTCATAGGTTTTCATTTTCAATAATTATCTTAGGATAGTTTCTTGTACTTCTAGTACCTAACAACAACATAGGATAATTTTATGTCACGATTCCAATGGAATTGACGGTTTTACCAATCGTGCCTCGGTTTTCCATTTATGGCGAGTTTCAACTCAATTCCCAATGTCATTCAAGGACACATGGAAAATTTAAATCAAGGGCATAAAAATGAAACTATGAAATAGAATTGAGTTCCATCAACTCCTACTAGAATTTTTGGTCAATGACGAGCTGGACTCAGTGCCCAGGCCCTCGTTTGGCACAATTCTCAAGATTTAAGCATATAATGAAAAAATTGCATTGCATGCTAATGAGTGAAACACTAGTTGCGAAAAATGTTGTTGTAGACAATGATTGGTCTATGAAGTCACTAGAGAGGGGTGTTCTTGGTGATAATATCATGTCATGATTCCAACGAAACTAACGATTTTTCCAACCAGGCCTCAGCTTTCTAGTTATAGATAGTTTCAACTCGTTTCCCATTGTCATTCAGGAACACATGACAAATTTCAACCGATGGCATAAAAACCAAACCGAGCAACAAAATTGAGTTTCGTCAAAGCTTGCAAGCGTGTTTGGTTAAGGGAAAGTTGGCCATAGTTATTAAACCCCTGTTTAATACAATTTTGAAGACGTGAGTGAATTATGGAATGTTTTCAATTGAATTATGGCATATTGTAGAATTCTATTTGATTGTAGACTTATATAAAAAGTTAATGTTGGCACAAAAAATACTTTTATATAGCGACACTAGAAGGCTATCACTTAAGGTTATGTAATATAATTTACGATTGATAGTTAAATTGTATTAAAAAAATTATGATATTTACTAATGTTGATTAGAATTGTTGCATGTTTTACAACATTGGAATGATATGTTAGTTGTAACTTAATTGAAATTTTTTTATGGTATATTTGTGCGCTTTGATATGATGTAATATGATTATGGTTTAGTCTCATATGTTGTAATAGTAGAAATATAACAAAAATATTAAATATTGAATGAAATAAATAATAAATTTTCATTTTGAATGATTTTTTTGCAGAACATGGGTCTTCCATAAATCCACTTGATCCTAAGATCAATCCAGATTATGTTGGGTCTCGTTCAGACATTCGAGATGATGGCGATGTGCTAGATGGAGCAGACATCAAGGAAAACAATGACTATGATGACATTGATGATGATTATGATAGACATGATGATAATGATGAATAATTTACTAGTAGTAACCAGTGACATTGATCATATAGACTCCATCATGGATCATTCTTGATAAATCATGATGATGCCTCTTTTCATATTCCATCATGGATCATTCTTGATAAATCATGATGATGCCTCTTTTTTTGTTCACAAATTGTTGACACTTTTGGAGGAACACCGTGAACTGTGATTGCTCTAGCACTTTCATTTGCATTAACTTTGATCTTCAGATTGCTGAATTTTAAAACTTTAGTTGTATTAATGTTGTTAGATATAAAACTTTTTTGATCCATAATGTAGATAAATGTCTTTTGTATTAAGCACATCATTAGGATTTGGTCGATGTTTCGAACCATCTAATGTGGTTCATCCTTAGGACAAGGTGAAAAAGAAAATCGATCTTATTGAATAAATAGATCTTATTTTTTACTTATGAGTAAAAGATACTCTCCAAGTTGAATCATTCAATTTTTTGTTGAAATGAAGGTTGGGCATGCATTTTTGTGAAGCAGACCAAAATTTCCATGCTTCACTAAAATGCACACCAAGGCTTCATTTCTTGGAAAATATCATTGATTCAAATTGTATACTATTTAATTACTAATTTTACACACTAATTTTCTTCCAGTAAGTTTCTGTTGTTCACAAATTGTTGACACTTATGGGGAAATACTGTGAAATGTGATTATTGCAACACTTTCATTTACATTAAATTCATACTTAAGTTCACTAAATTAGAAAAATTTAGTTTTTTAAATGTTACTTGTCGGTAAAAAAAATACTCTCCATGTTGAATCATTCAATTTGGCCTTGAAATGAAGGTTGGACGTGCATTTTTGTGAAGCAGGCCAAAATTGCTTTGCCTCACTAAAATGCACACCCACGCTTCATTTCTTGGCCAATCTCATTGATTTAAATTGTATAATATTTTAATTTTACACACTAAATTCAAGTATGCTTTTGTTGTTCACAAACTGATTACACTTTTGGGGCGACACTGTGAACTATGATAGTTGCATCACTTTCATTTACATTAACTTCAACCTTCAAATCACTTAATTAGAAACTTTAAGTTGTATTAATGTTACTTATGAGTAAAATAATAATCTTCAAGTTGAATCATTCAATTTGGCCTTGAAATGAAAGTTAGGTGCACATTTTTGTGAAGCTGGCCAAAGTTTCCTTGCTTCACTAAAATGCATGCCCATGATTCATTACTTGGCCAATCTGATTGATTCAAATTTTACAATATATAATTAGTAATTTTACACACTAATTAGCTTTCAGTAATTTTTTGTTGTTCACAAACTGATGACACTTTTGGGGTTCCACCGTGAACTGCAATTACTGCAGCACTTTCATTTACATTAACTTTGAACTTTATATCACTAAATCATAAAACATTAATTGTATTAATGTTCCTTATGAGTAAAAAAATACTCTCCAAGTTGAATCATTCAATTTGGCCTTGAAATGAAGGTTGGGTGTGCATTTTTGTGAAACAGGCCAAAATTTCCTTGCTTCACTAAAATGAATGCCCAAGATTCATTTCTCTACCAATCTCATTGATTCAAATTGTATACTATTTAATTACTAATTTTAAACACTAATTTTCTTCTAGTAAGGTTTTTTTGTTCACAAACAATTGACACTTTTGGGGTGAAGCCGTGAATTGCGATTACTGCAAAACTTTCATTTACATTAACTTTGACCTTAAAATCACTAAATTATAAAAATTTACTTGTATTAATGTTAATAATGAGTAAACAAAATACTCTCCAAGTTGAACCATTCAATTTGACCTTTAAATGAAGGTTGGGCGTGCATTTTTGTGAAGTAGACCAAAATTGCCTTGCTTCACTAAAATGCACGCCCATGTTTCATTTCTTGGTCGATATCCTTGATTCAAATTGCATACTATTTAATTACTAATTTTACACATTAATTTTCTTCCAGTAAGTCTCTATTCTTCGCAAATTGTTAACACTTTTGGGGCGACACCGTGAACTCATATTGCTGCAACACTTTCTTTTACATTAACTTTGACCTTTAGAACACTAAATTAGAAAAATTTAGTTTTAGTAATGTTACTCATGAGTAAAAGAATACTCTCCAAGTCAAATCATTCAATTTGGCCTTGAAATGAAGTTGGGCATGAATTTTTGTGAAGCGGACCAAAATTTCCTTTCTTCACTAATATGCACGGCTAGGGTTCATTTCTTGCCCAATCTCATTGATATTTTCCTATAATTCCAGTACCAAACAACGAAAAATTAGTAGGTTTGACATAGATTTTAACTAACACATATTATGTTGATGCCTCGAAGCCTACAAGCCCGCTGGTCAATAATTGGAGTTATATTGTTTTTAAGACATATAAAATGCCCATTAGTAATTTAAACTCAAATGTTTTCATTTTCAATAATTATCTTAGGATAGTTTCTTGTATTTATAGTACCTGACAACAACATAGGATAATTTGATGTCACAATTCCAATGGAATTGACAGTTTTACCAATTGCGCCTCGGTTTTCCATTTATGGCAAGTTTCAACTCACTTCCCAATGCCATTCAAGGACACGTGGAAAATTTAAACCAGGGGCATAAAAATGAAACTATGCAATAGAATTTAGTTCCATAAACTCCTACTAGAATTTTTGGTCAACGACGAGCTGGACTCAGTGCCCAGACCCTTGTTTGGCACAATTCTCAAGATTTAAGCATATAATGAAAAAATTGCATTGCATGCTAATGAGTGAAACCCTAGTTGCGAAAAATGTTGTTGTAGACAATGATTGGTCTATGAAGTCACTAGAGAGGGGTGTCCTTGGTGATAATATTATTTCATGATTCCAACAAAACTAACAATTTTTCCAACCAGGCCTCGGCTTTCTAGTTATAGATAGTTTCAACTCGCTTCCCATTGTCATTCAAGAACACATGAAAAATTTCAACCGATGGCATAAAAACCAAACCGAGCAACAAAATTGAGTTTCATCAAAGCTTGCAACCCTGTTTGGTTAAGGGAAATTTGGCCATAGTTCTTAAACCCTCGTTTAATACAATTTTGAAGACGTGAGTGAATTATGGAATGTTTTCAATTGAATTATGGAATATTGTAGAATTCTATTTGATTGTAGACTTATATCAAAAGTTAATTTTGGCACAAAAAATACTTTTATATAGCGACACTAGAAGGCTGTCACTTAAGGTTATGTAATATAATTTACGGTTGATAGTTAAATTGTATTAAAAAAAATTATGATATTTACTAATTCTGATTAGATTTGTTGCATGTTTTACACCATTGGAATGATATGTTAGTTGTAACTTAATTGAAATTTTATTATGGTATATTTGTGCACTTTGATATGATGTAATATGATTATGGTTTTGTTTCATATGTTGTAATAGTAGAAATATAACAAAAATATTAAATATTGAATGAAATAAATAATAACTTTTCATTTTGAATGATTTTTTTGCAGAACATGGGTCTTCCATAAATCCACTTGATCCTAAGATCAATCCAGATTATGTTGGGTCTCGTTCAGACATTCGAGATGATGGGATGAGGTAGATGGAGCAGACACCAAGGAAAAAAATGACTATGATGACATTGATGATGATTATGATAGACATGATGATAATGATGAATAATTTGCTGGTAGTAGCCAGTGACATTGATCATATAGACTCCATCATGGATCATTCTTGATAAATCATGATGATGCCTCTTTTTTTGTTCACAAATTGTTGACACTTTTGGAGGAACACTGTGAACTGTGATTGCTCTAGCACTTTCATTTGCATTAACTTTGATCTTTAGATTGCTGAATTTTAAAACTTCAGTTGTATTAATGTTGTTAGATATAAGACTTTTTTGATCCATAATGTAGATAAATGTCTTTTGTATTAAGCACATCATTAGGATTTGGTCGACGTTTTGAACCATCTAATGTGGTTCATCCTCGGGACAAGGTGAAAAAGAAAATCGATCTTATTTTTTACTTATGAGTAAAAAAATACTCTCCAAGTTGAATCATTCAATTTGTCGTTGAAATGAAGGTTGGGCATGCATTTTTGTGAAGCAGACCAAAATTTCCATGCTTCACTAAAATGAACACCAAGGCTTCATTTCTTGGAAAATATCATTGATTCAAATTGTATACTATTTAATTACTAATTTTACACACTAATTTGCTTCTAGTAAGTTTCTGTTGTTCACAAACTATTGACACTTATGGGGAAATACTGTGAAATGTGATTGTTGCAACACTTTCATTTACATTAAATTCATACTTAAGTTCACTAAATTAGAAAAATTTAGTTGTTTTAATGTTACTTGTCAATACAAAAATACTCTCCATGTTGAATCATTCAATTTGGCCTTGAAATGAAGGTTGGACGTGAATTTTTGTGAAGCAGGCCAAAATTGCTTTGCTTCACTAAAATGCACACCCATGCTTCATTTCTTGGCCAATATCATTGATTTAAATTGTATAATATTTTAATTTTACACACTAAATTCAAGTATGCTTTTGTTGTTCACAAACTGATTACACTTTTGGGGCGACACTGTGAACTGTGATAGTTGCATCACTTTCATTTACATTAACTTCAACCTTCAAATCACTTAATTAGAAACTTTAAGTTTTATTAATGTCACTTATGAGTAAAATAATAATCTTCAAGTTGAATCATTCAATTTGGCCTTGAAATGGAGGTTAGGTGCACATTTTTGTGAAGCTGGCCAAAGTTTCCTTGCTTCACTAAAATGCATGCCCATGATTCATTACTTGGCCAATCTAATTGATTCAAATTTTACAATATATAATTAGTAATTTTACACACTAATTAGCTTTCAGTAATTTTTTGTTGTTCACAAACTGATGACACTTTTGGGGTTCCACCATGAACTGCGATTACTGCAGCACTTTCATTTACATTAACTTCGAACTTTATATCACTAAATCATAAAAAATTAATTGTATTAATGTTCCTTATGAGCAAAAAAATACTCTCCAAGTTGAATCATTCAATTTGGCCTTGAAATGAAGGTTGGGCATGCATTTTTGTGAAGCAGGCCAAAATTTCCCTACTTCACTAAAATGAATGCCCAAGATTCATTTCTCTACCAATCTCATTGATTCAAATTGTATACTATTTAATTACTAATTTTAAACACTAATTTTCTTCTAGTAAGGTTTTGTTGTTCACAAACAATTGACATTTTTGGGGTGAAGCCGTGAATTGCGATTACTGCAAAACTTTCATTTACATTAACTTCGAGCTTCAAATCACTAAATTATAAAACTTTACTTGTATTAATGTTAATAATGAGTAAACAAAATACTCTCCAAGTTGAACCATTCAATTTGACCTTCAAATGAAGGTTGGGTGTGCATTTTTGTGAAGTAGACCAAAATTGCCTTGCTTCACTAAAATGCACGCCCATGTTTCATTTCTTGGCCAATATCCTTGATTCAAATTGTATACTATTTAATTACTAATTTTACACATCAATTTTCTTCCAGTAAGTCTCTATTCTTCACAAATTGTTAACACTTTTGGGGTTGTTGGGGTCTCGTGTTTTGATAGTTTGGCAAATCACAAGACAAGGCAACATCAGAACCAATCTTTAGAGTTACAAGATCTAGTTCTCCTGTTCTCAGAGAGGGATCTCTCAAACTTTTATATGCAAAGGTTTATCTTGTGTGCTTAGGGTATGGATTTTAGACTAGTTATTAAGTGCAGGTGTTTATTTGTTTGGTTGGTTGGATTGATATAGCAGAATATGAAAGATCTAGGAAAGGTAGGTAGAAAGAGGAAGTAGTAGCTTCATTGGGCAATGGAGTCAAAAAGAGGTCATGACAAACTTATCAATGGATATGGGATATCAGAGGGCAAATCTAACTTGGCCACAGGATCCTTTGGTTTTTGGAATGAGATGGACATCAATGATTTGGAAAGAGAAGTTTAATTTTCAACAAAGGGAATTTGAAAACACAATTTGAACTATAAAGAGCTATTTAATAGACAGGGCTAACCATGAATTCTACAAATCACACCTTTAAGCAAATAATGATTTCAAAACAACTTTTAAAATGAAATCTAAGATTCGGGGAACACCCTATTTCCTCAAATATTTTATTTCAAATGACTTAGAAAACATAAAAGATTCACTGATAATTGCAGTCATAGAAGAGGGAACACCTAACACATCTATGATTACAACTACAAAGACCTTCAAGACAACTGTTTAAGCAAGGACAAAGGGCAAGATCAGAACAGACCTCCTTGACTCACTGTAAACAAGAAACTTCAAAGGGAGACTTCAATAACAATTTTTAAGTGGTAGCAGACAAGCAGGGAAAACCATAAATCATGTTGAAACCAAGTATTCGAACTATTAAGGAAATAAACAAGTATGAAGACTAAAGAGAGAGATTAAAGACTCTAAAATACTTTAGCAGAAGAAAACATAAAACAGTGAAGGATGAACAGGTCTAAGGTGCTTCCAGGAGTCATTTCTTAGCCTAAAAATTTCAACCTACTGTAGTAAGAAATTATGGAACAGAATGAAAACAGGAGAAAACATTAAACAGTTCAGAATACTTCACCAATAGCCAAGCTCATGGATCCAATGATAGAGTCTTCTCAGTAACAAGCATGCAACAACATCATCAGGGCTTCCAAGACTTCAATTTCTTCTTCAACTTCAACAGACGATGTATTATTTCAGAGAGTTCTAATATCACAACTAGTGATCAACCAACAACCAAGTAACATGTCTTCATCTTCTATAGAAGTATTTATAGAAGAATGAGGCAGTGAGATCTGATAAAAGATATCCAAAGATAATTAATACAGACTTAATGGCTTCTTGGCCTTTGGGGGGCTCAAATGGAGAAGCTTACATAGGTGTCCTCTGTATTAAATGATTTTACATAAAGATTTAAGCTCGATGGGAGCTCCTTTTGACCTTTGAGGCTTTGTGTGATGTCAAAGTTACTCTGCTGATATTTTGTCATTAGTTTGTCTGCAGAATTTATCCTCTGGCTGCGTTGTGAGGCAGATATTTGGTCCAAATCAATAACTTCAGCCTCTGTTTGAATGCTTTGAGGCACAGGTGGCATCATGGTAGCTGGGAGGAAATCAATTTTCCTCAGCTATGGCGGTGGAGGCTTTCCTGTTTGATAAAACGTTTTGATTTCCCTTTAACTGTCTTAATTGGGAGGATTAGGCTTTTGATAACCCATCTTAGCCGTGATCCCCACAAATCCGTCCTCAATCTCATGTTCTGGTGTGTTCTTGTCTTCCACACTGATACTCTTTGATTTGTGCCTACTTTACTGTGTTTTGCTAGTGTGCAGGGCTACGCAGGGATGATATGGCATCAATGCTTTATGAATCATTGATGAAACGTGGAGCTATTTCCTGTGAATGGTTTCCTCTAGTGAATCGAAGGAGGGAGGATCGTCACACTCTACCTCTGAATTTTCTTCAGATATAGCGGAAAAACCTTTAAACCCTGCAAAAATACAAAAACGTTATGAAATTCTGCATGTATAGGTTAACTGCTTCGGAAGGACATGTGGAATGAGCGTGGCCATTGGATGGCATCATCCAACAGTTGAGATTGATTAGAGGAGGTCAAAGGAGAGTGGAGGAGGAAATTAATTTGGAACCGTTGATCACGCAGAGATCGACGGTCGGGAGCGAGGGTGACTGAACAACGTGAAGGGGTCACATTATTTAGAAAAATAAAATAAAAAATGGAACAAAGGTTTAAAACCTTTGTTTCAGTGAAAAAATGGTCGAAGATCATGTTCGGGGTTCGGGACGATCGTGGGCCATCGGATGAGAGCGGCCCACAAGATCAACGGCGGAGATCATATATCAAAAACCTTATAAAAAACACCCGGACATCAAAACTTTTTAATAAAACCATGCTGAATAAAGTTCCCAGGTCTGGATTTGTTGACTGTACGAGGAAACAATGAAAACCCGCTTCAATCCAATAATGCCGGGTGGATGCTAATGTGGCACTAGGGACCGGGGCGATGGAGTACGGGTCGTCGATCTGCGGATCAGATCAACGGCGGAAATTCTTTTATGACTACACCGTACCTGTGGTTATCGCATGGGCGTCTTCAAAGAGCGATCACCGTCCAATGAGTGGCCTCAGATCAGACGGTGGACGTCAATATTGCGCCGGGTCTATGTCCGATCTTTACCGTGCGATGAGGGCAATTTTTGAAAATGGGTCCAAGACACGTGTCGGCTGGTGTATGGAATCGCTGTGAAATAGAAAAAACCGCCCCACTCTCAAAAGCGGTGCGATGAAATCTGCTTGGTCTTGTAACAGTAAGTGGCTGGCGGGGACCACCGAGGCGATAGGTTGCGTGTCGTCGATCTGCAGATCAGATCGATGGTGGAGAGTGACTAGAGCTTTTACACTGGCGGAAAAAATTTAAGATATAATAAAACCGACAAATTTATATAAAACTAAGGTTTAAACTTCGGGGGCGAAATATTAATTTGAAGCAGATAAGTGCCTAACTGTGGGGCCGTGGGTTATTTGGAAAATAATATGACCGTGGGGTTATGGAGGAAGGGGCTAATCGCAATCAGGCGATGCGATAAGCGCTTGGAAGGCTAGCGCTTGGTTCTAGCACTAAGGTGTATGGAGGGGAAGGGTTAAAGACTTAGCCCAAGGGGCTTAAGTCTATAATATATAAAAAATATGAATTTTATAGATATTCGATGATTTTCAAAGGATTTGGGGGTTTCGGTATAGTTTAAAAATGAGTTTTAAACTATGGAAAATGATTTTCATGAATGGAAGAAGGGGAATCATGAAAATAGAGGAATTTGTGGAGGTAAAAGGGGTAAAAATGAAGGTTAATTTTGTGGTGGAAGGAAGGGAAAAAATGGGATTTTGTAGCAGTTTTTCTTCATGTAATGACAACAGAATTTCTGAGTTGAAAAGGGGGAAAAGCAGTGACAATTATCCAAAGGATAGGATATTATCAAAAGTCTTTAAGCATCAACAATTTTAGCAGTGAAATTGTTTCTTGAAGGCTATCCAAAATCATTTAGCCACCACTTGATACGACAGAATTTATAGGTGGCTAACAGTGGCTCCACTTAGGTATGATGCCTTCTTGAAGGCATCAAGAACTTCAGACTTGCATTCTCTCTGGGAGGTTGATCAGTGCCTATCCCTTGGGCTACCTTTCTTTCTGTGAATGATATTCTTTTGTTCTGAAAACATATTAGCAGCCATATAAACAATGGATCTCCATCAATACAATCTTTCTACCTACCCAATCCTACTGATCTAACATCTTTTCTTCATTAGAGTGCACTTGGATGGGAAAACTCTTTCACAACATTTTATTCTTTTGAAAGCAGGAAATCTATTCTATTTCTACTCCTTATTTCTCCATGGACTCAGATTAAATAGTTGAGCCCATATGATTCTCTACCTAATCTACTGTCTATTGGGATTAAACTGTCCAACAGACTTTATTCTCTAAATTCTACAACATTAATTTAAAAAGCAATCAAGTCAGGATTGAACAGTCTAACTTGACACTGGTCTATGGCATAAAAACAAGTTGCACATAGACATTATTTTGCACAAAATTTAAAAAGAAAAAAGGAAGGCTCGGGATCTAAAATTTCAAAGAATTTCCTTCACCCTTTTTTACAGCTCTGTTTTTGAATTTGTTTGAGCTGTTTTTCTTCTATCAACTGGCTCAGATTTTGAGTTGATTAGAACCAGTTTTACATCCTTTTTGTCTCAGGATTTAAAACAGATTTGAGTCATTCTCTTTGCTTGGAAATTTAGGTTCAGATTTTGAGCATGTTTGAACCTTTAATTTCTATCCTAAACTTTCTACTAATAAGCCAAGATTAAACAGTTTGGCAAATCGAATTCACTATCCTATCAACAGAAAATTCAAAGCTAATTAGTCAAGATTAAACTGTTTGTCTAACTAGAAGTGTGTTCTCCAGAAGTGGCATTTGAGCTTGCACACTTTCAGATTTGTTTCTCTTTTTTGGTATGGGGCTGTACCTTTCTTGTTTTCACAGTCTGCCCTCTTTTCTTTCTTTTCTTTGTTTTTGTATTTTTTATTTTTCTTCAAAGCAGAAAACAACAACTAACTACATGCTCAGAACTGAGCTTTATTGACATTCCTATCTAATCTATTCTAACTTGAAGTATTTACATCTTCATATGATACAAAAGTGCCAATGCAGCCAGCTAAGTAATGTCAAAAAGAAGAAGAAACTCTGGCTGCTTGTCAAGGGTATCCATAGTACATTTTGAAGATTAATCTTCAAAATCAAGACTATCACAAGTGGTGACAGTTTCTCATGAATTTGGCTCTTGCAAAGGATCCATGCTTGATAATTTGAGCCAGTTGGGATCTCCACACACTCTTCCAAAAGATCAACAAAGAAAAGATGAAGGTTCTCTTGTTTTTGGTCCTCCATGTCTGGTAGATTGTTTGCTTCCAAGACTTCAGCTTTGAGGAGCATATCTTCATAAATTTGCTTGGAAGCTTCATCATTCTTAACAGAAAAGGAAGAATATTCTTTTGAGAAGATGGTATATCCTCAGTAGGATAGTCTTCCATTTGTTTCTCTCCCCCTTCTTCATCATCATCTGAACTGGAGGACTCATCATATTTGGCAGTGTTGTCCTCTTGTAGCCCTGGTAAGCTCTGGTTTAGTGGACTATTCTCTATGAGGAGGTTATTATATTCTTGAGCAGGGGTATGTTCAATTGCTTCCTCTTTTTCAAGAGAAGGCTCCTTGATTTCAACCTGCTCAAAAATTTCTTTGTTTCTTTCTTCCTCATCCTTTGAGCCGAAAGCTTCTAAGCTTTGAAAACTTTCATCATCAGTATCATAAATAGTCTACACTGGCTCATTACTTCTTTGAAGGAACTGATCTTCCTCCCAAAAATCTGCTAATGATGATCTTGCAAAATTAATCTTTGTTTGGGAAGCATCATCACTAGATAGATCAAATTTAGGAGAATCACGAATATAAGTAATACTACCAATCAAACATATTGGGTTATCAGCAGGTCCTTCTTCATTCTGATCTACAAAAGAACTTTCTAAATTTGTACAATAAAGTTCTCTATGTGAATGGGCAAGAGTTCTTGCTCTGCAGAAAGTTTCAGAGAGCGACTGTTTATAAATAGTCTGATCTATCTCTTTTTCTGTCAAAGGGGAAGATGTTTCTATGTTCCTTTGAACAGGAGTACAACAGTTCTCTGTCTCTTGTGAAGACTGATTTCGAGGCTGGATGTCTTCTTGAGCCTCAGCTATAAGGGATGATGAATCCATGTTTGAGTTTTCAAGGATATCTTGAGGAATGTTCTTTATTTCTTGGATCATCTCTTCCTCAACTGATTCATCTATGTTCTTAAAATTTTTCAATAGGATATTAAACTCATGAATGGTTGTTAAAAGATCTTCAGGATGCATCTCTTCCAAAGCTTCATCATTATCTATAATGTGTTGGGTGATGTTTTGTGATGGATCATAATATATTGCACCCCATGATAATGATGTAGTGTTTTCTTTATAGTTCTCATAGAACACATATTCAAGGTCTCTTAAAGAAAACAAACTACTAGATCTTAAGCATTCATACCAATCCCTAGCTTTTCCTTCTAATGTTAACATGAACATTTTCATTAGGCATTCTTCATGCCATTCAACTTTCAACCTCCACACATGTATATGAAATTTGATGAGATGTAATAAAGGGTCATCAAACTTTTCACCTTGAAAAACAGGCAGGTTGTCATCCCAATTCACCTGGGGCATCTTATGTGGAAACCTAGGGATATGATCTCTACTCATTGGGGCATATCTTCGTTGTATTCTTGGAATAATGTTTGTAAATCAAGAAAAAGGTCAATGTGTATGTTCAATCAGTTCAAGGTCTTCTACCAGTGGAGTTACTTGGTTTTTTGGGAGTTTCAGAGTGTGGAGTCGCCAGGTGGAAAATTTTTAGCTCGTAAGGAGGTAAAATGTTTTATGGTTCCACCTGTAGTGAAGTTTTATAATCAGTGGTTGTGATGCAGAGAGATTTATATATGATAAGGGTTCTTCCCAGTGGAGTCTTAAGGTCTATTCAGGATTGTGGAGTCGCCACGTGGAATTTTTTAGCTCGTAAGGAGGTAAAAGGTTTTATGGTCCACCACCATGTTTATTGGATACCGATCTGAAATATTTTTTGGTTTTTTCTGAGTTATTTTTCAGTTGTGTGGTTTCTAAGAATATCCTAACTCTGTTTCAAAACTTAGCTACGGTTATGAGACAAAGACAGTGTACTCTTATGGCTAAACTAGCTGATTTTTCAAGGTTAGATAAAGACTTATGAGAACCCTAGGTTTTTCCTAGATTGTCACTAATTCAAACAATTTTTTTACCATGATTACCATTTCTTGGTAGTACTTGAAAAGGCTGCTTTTATTCACAGGGTTTTATGAAGCTTTTAAGGGAAGTCCCACCGTGATCGCCATTATGTTGGGATCCCATGTTTTGATAGTTTGGAAAATCAAAAGACAAGGCAACATCAGAACCAATATTTAGAGTTATAGGATCTAGTACTCCTGTTCTCAGAGAGGGATCTCTCAAATGTTTATATGCAAAGGTTTATCTTGTGTGCTTAGGGTATGGATTTTAGACTAGTTATTAAGTGCAGGTGTTTATTTTTTTGGTTGGTTGGATTGATATAGCAGAATATGAAAGATCTAGGAAAGGCAGGTAGAAAGAGGAAGTAGTAGCTTCATTGGGAAATGGAGTCTAAAAGAGGTCATGAAAAACTTATCAATGGATATGGGATATCAGAGGGAAAATCTAACTTGGCCATAGGATCCTTTGGTTTTTGGAATGAGATGGACATCAATGATTTGGAAAGAGAGGTTTAATTCTCAACAAAGGGAATTTGAAAACACAATTTGAACAATAAAGAGCCATTTGATAGACAGGGCTAACCATGAATTATACAAATCACACCTTTAAGAAAACAATGATTTCAAAACAACTTTTAAAATGAAATCTAAGATTCGGGGAACACCCTATTTCCTCAAAGATTTTATTTCAAATGACTTAGAAAACATAAAAGATTCATTGATAATTGCAGTCATAGAAGAGGGAACACCTAACACATCTATGATTATAACTACAAAGACCTTCAAGACAACTTTTTAAGCAGTGACAAAGGGCAAGATCATAACAAACCTCCTTGACTCACTGTAAACAAGAAGCTTCAAAGGGAGACTTCAATAACATTTTTTAAGTGGCAGCAGACAAGCAGGGAAAACCATAAATCATGCTGAAACCAACTATTCGAACTATTAAGGAAAGAAACAAGCATGAAGACTAAAGAGAGAGATTAAAGACTCTAAAATAATTCAGCAGAAGAAAACATAAAACAGTGAAGGATGAAAAGGTCTAAGGTGCTTCCAGGAGTCATTTCTTAGCCTAAAAATTTCAACCTACTATAGTAAGAAATTATGGAACAGAATGAAACCAGGAGAAAACATTAAACAGTTCAGAATAATTCACCAATAGCCAAGCTCATGGATCCAATGATAGAGCCTTCTCAGTAACAAGCATGCAACAACATCATCAGGGCTTCCAAGACTTCAATTTCTTCTTCAACTTCAACAGACTATGTATTATTTCAGAGAGTTCCAATATCACAACTAGTGATCAACCAACAACCAAGCAACATGTCTTCATCTTCTACAGAAGTACTTATAGAAGAATGAGGTGGTGAGATCTGATAAAATATCTCCAAATATAATTAATACAGTCTTAATGGCTTCTTGGCCTTTAGGGGGCTCAAATGGAGAATCTTACATAGGTGTCCTCTGTGTTAAATGATTTTACATAAAGATTTAAGCTCGATGGGAGCTCCTTTTGACCTTTGAGGCTCTGTGTGATGTCAAAGTTACTCTGCTGATATTTTGTCATTAGTTTGTCTGCAGAATTTATCCTCTGGCTGCGTTGTGAGGTAGATATTTGGTCCAGATAAATAACTTCAGCCTCTGTTTGAATGCTTTGAGGCACAGGTGGCATCATGGTAGCTGGGTGGAAATCAATTTGCCTCAGCTGTGGCGGTGGAGGCTTTCCTATTTGATAAAACGTTTTGATTTCCCTTTAACCGTCTTAATTGGGAGGATTAGGCTTTTGATAACCCATCTTAGTCGTGATCCCCACAAATCTGTCCTCAATATCATGTTCTAGTGTTGTCCTGTCTTCCACACTGATACTCTTTGATTTGTGCCTTCTTTACTGTGTTTTTCTGGTGTGCAGGGCTGCGCAGGGACGATATGGCATCAATGCTTTATGAATCATTGATGAAACATGGAGCTATTTCCTGCTAATGGTTTCCTCTGGTGAATCGAAGGTGGGAGGATCGTCACCCTCTGCCTCTGAATTTTCTTCAGATATAGCGGAAAAACCTTTAAACCCTGCAAAAATACAAAAAAGTTATGAAATCCTGCATGTATAGGTTAACTGCTTTGGAAGGACATGTGGAATGAGTGTGGCCATTGGATGGCATCATCCAACGGTCGTGATTGATTAGAGGAGGTCAAAGGAGAGCGGAGGAGGAAATTAATTTGGAACCGTTGATCGTGCAGAGATCGACGGTCGGGAGCGAGGGTGACTGAACAACGTGAAGGGGTCACATTATTTATAAAAATAAAATAAAAAATGGAACAAAGGTTTAAAACCTTTGTTTCGGCGAAAAAATGGTCGAAGATCATGTTCGGGGTTCGGGACGATCGTGGGCCGTCGGATGAGAGTGGCCCACAAGATCAATGACGGAGATCATATATCAAAAACCTTATAAAACACACCCAGACATCAAAAATTTTCAATAAAACCATGCTAAATAAAGTTCTCAGGTCCGGATTTGCTGACTGTACGCGGAACCAACGAAAACCCGCTCCAATTCGATAATGTCGGGTGGATGCTGATGTGGCGTTAGGGACCGGGGCGATGGAGTAGGGGCCGTCTATCTGCGGATCAGATCGACGGCGAAAATTCTTTTATGACTACACTGTACCTGTTGTTATTGCACTGGCGTCTTCAGAGAGCGATCACCGTCCGATGAGCGACCTTAGATCGGACGGTGGACGTCAATATCGCGCCAGGTCTATGTTCGATCTTTACCACTCGATGAGGGCAGTTTTTGAAAAGGGCCCCATGACACGTGTCGGCCAGTGTATGGAATCACTACGAAATAGAAAAAATCGCCCCGCTCTCAAAAGCTGTGCGATGAAATCTGCTTGGTTTTGCAACAGTAAGTGGCTGGCGGGGACCACCGGGGCGATAGGTTGCACGCCGTCGATCTGCAGATCAGATTGACGGTGGAGAGTGACTAGAGCTTTTACACCGATGGAAAAACTTTAGGATATAATAAAACCAACAATTTTATATAAAACTAAGGTTTAAACTTCGGGGGCGAAATATTAATTTGAAGTGGATAGGCGCCCGACTGTGGGGCCATGGGTTATTTGGAAAATAAAATGACCGGGGGGTTATGGAGGAAGGGGCTAATTGCAATCGGGCGATACGATAAGCGCTTTGTTCTAGCACTAAGGTGTATGGAGGGGAAGGGTTAAAGACTTAGCCCAAGGGGCTTAAGTCTATAATATATAAAAAATATGATTTTTATAGATATTCGATGATTTTCAAAGGATTTGGAGGTTTCGGTATAGTTTAAAAATGAGTTTTAAACTATGGAAAATGATTTTCATGAATGGAAGAAGGGGAATCATGAAAATAGAGGAATTTATGGAGGTAAAAGGGGTAAAAATGAAGGTTAGTTTTGTGGTGGAAGGAAGGGAAAAAATGGGATTTTGTAGCAGTTTTTCTTCATGTAATGACAACAGAATTTCTAAGTTGAAAAGGGGGAAAAGCAGTGACGATTATCCAAAGGATAGGATATTATCAAAAGTCTTTAAGCATCAACAATTTTAGCAATGAAATTGTTTCTTGAAGGCTATCCAAAATCATTTAGCCACCACTTGATATGACAAAATTTATAGGTGGCTAACAGGGGCAACACCCTGAACTCATATTGCTGCAACACTTTCTTTTACATTAAGTTTGACCTTTATAACACTAAATTAGAAAAATTTAGTTGTAGTAATGTTACTTATGAGTAGAAGAATACTCTCCAAGTCAAATCATTCAATTTGGCCTTGAAATGAAGTTGGGCATGCATTTTTGTGAAGCAGACCAAAATTGCCTTGCTTCACTAAAATGCATGGCTAGGCTTCATTTCTTGCCCAATCTCATTGATATTCTCCTATAATTCCAATACCTTACAACGAAAAAGTAGTAGGTTTAACATATATTTTCACTGACACATATTATGTTGATGCCTCGAAGCCTACGAGCCCACTAGTCAATAATTGGAGTTATATTGTTTTTAAGACATATAAAATGCCCATTAGTAATTTAAACTCATAGGTTTTCATTTTCAATAATTATCTTAGGATAGTTTCTTGTACTTCTAGTACCTAACAACAACATAGGATAATTTGATGTCACGATTCCAACGGAATTGACGGTTTTACCAATCGCGCCTCGGTTTTCCATTTATGGCGAGTTTCAACTCACTTCCCAATGCCATTCAAGGACACATGGAAAATTTAAACCAAGGGCATAAAAACGAAACTATGCAATAGAATTGAGTTCCATCAACTCCTACTAGAATTTTTGGTCAACGACGAGCTGGACTCGGTGCCTAGACCCTCGTTTGGCTCAATTCTCAAGATTTAAGCATATAATGAAAAATTTTCATTGCATGCTAATGAGTGAAACCCTAGTTGCGAAAAATGTTGTTGTAGACAATGATTGGTCTATGAAGTCACTAGAGAGGGGTGTCCTTGGTGATAATATGATGTCATGATTCCAGCAAAACTAACGATTTTTCCAACTAGGCCTTGGCTTTCTAGTTATAGATAGTTTCAACTCGCTTCCCATTGTCATTCAGGAACACATGACAAATTTCAACCGATGGCATAAGAACCAAACAGAGCAACAAAATTGAGTTTCATCAAAGCTTGCAACCATGTTTGGTTAAGGGAAAGTTGGCCATAGTTCTTAAACCCTCGTTTAATACAATTTTGAAGATGTGAGTGAATTATGGAATGTTTTCAATTGAATTATGGCATTGTAGAATTCTATTTGATTGTAGACTTATATAAAAAGTTAATGTCGGCACAAAAAATACTTTTATATAGCGACACTAGAAGGTTGTCACTTAAGGTTATGTAATATAATTTACGGTTGATAGTTAAATTGTATTAAAAAAAATTATGATATTTACTAATGTTGATTAGAATTGTTGCATGTTTGACACCATTGGAATGATATGTTAGTTGTAACTTAATTGAAATTTTATTATGGTATATTTGGGCGCTTTGATATGATGTAATATGATTATGGTTTAGTTTCATATGTTGTAATAGTAGAAATATAACAAAAATATTAAATATTGAATGAAATAAATAATAAATTTTCATTTTGAATGATTTTTTTTGCAGAACATGGGTCTTCCATAAATCCACTTGATCCTAAGATCAATCCAGATTATGTTGGGTCTTTTTCAGACATTCGAGATGATGGAAATGAGGTAGATGGAGCAGACACCGAGGAAAACAATGACTATGATGACATTGATGATGATTATGATAGACATGATGATAATGATGAATAATTTGCTGGTAGTAGCCAGTGACATTGATCATATAGACTCCATCATGGATCATTCTTGATAAATCATGACGATGCCTCTTTTCATATTCCATCATGGATCATTCTTGATAAATCATGATGATGCCTCTTTTCATATTTATTATCATGTGTATCAATTTCACCTGCAATACCATATTGAGTTGTATCATTTTGACATGTATGTTTTTGACTTATATCATTTGGACATGTATTATTGATCTGTATCTTAGGGGGAAGCCCTCAAGGTCTAAAAAATTGAAATGGATCTGACAAGATCTACAAAAATTAGAATGCTAGAAAAAAGAGAGAACACGCTGCAAATAAAACCACAAAGAAACGTGTTTTATTAAAGCAAAGAATAATTGTAGAAGCTACATTGTGGTGGAGAATTTGCCCTTTTACAAAGTGAGGTTTGTTATTTATAGCCTTTTTTTAGTTACAATACCATGGGTATATACCATAGGTGGATACCATGGGTCAATACCATGGGTAGATACCACTTATAATACCATGGGTAAATTCCATGTGTGGATGAATACCATGTGTGGATACATACCATGGGTGAATGAATATCATGGATAGATGTCACTTACAATACCATGGGTGGATGAATACCATGGGTGTAGGCCAATTTTCATTCGGATCAATTATATGGGCTTGCATTATGTGTAGCTTGTCACAGACCAACAATTTTGTTTATTAATAATATAAAAATATTGATTATAGTTAAAAATATATATCTTTTTATTTTATTCTAATGTTTTGGTGTGGTTTGTAACTATAAGAAACCTGAAAGAGCTATGCTCTGGAAATATCTATGATGACTAGTGTCTATTATGGTAGAATTTTTTGGTTAGCACATAGCAAATAGAACTTTTGTAATCCCAAGACATTAAACCATTACTGCTAGTTTGGTTTCCCAGCAAGAAGGCTAGTAGCAAAGCTTGTTACTCTTTGTAATACTCTATTACATTAATTCAGTGACGAACTTCAAACAAAAAAATTGATGTTGTATATTTTATTTTGATGGAGATTTAATAAGTATAATGATGTTGTTAGTTTGTATGGATGTTCATTTCCCTAAAAATTATTTATAAATGGTATGCTATAAAATATTTCAAATGTAATATGACTTATTTAAGAGGCATCATATACTTAGCTAATTTAATTGAAATAAAAATATTAAATTAATAACTTGAAGCTGTAAAGGAAGCATCATAATTTTTTAAAATGGAAGCAGAATCTGGCTCTAAAATTAAAGTAAAATTTGACATTAAATTGGAAGCCATACTTGGAGCTATTACTTGCTCTAAATAGGAAGCTAAATCGATTGCTTAACAAGAAGAAAAATTGGAGGATAATTAAGGCGAATCCCAACACTAAAAGGAAGAAAACCCTAGACCTAAAAAAAAAGAAAACTTGGGTGCTAAATAGGAAGAAAACCTTGCAAGTAAAAGGAAACAAACCATTAGGCTAACAAGGAAGCAATTATGGAAGAAAAAAAGGAAGCAATAGTGGAAGCCAAACTAGAAGCACACTAGAAAAAATCTTGGAAACAAAACTTGGCATTACATAAGAAGTAAAAAAAAAATTAATTTAGGTAGCAAACAAATAAGTAATAATGGAAGCAATAGTAGCAGCCAAACTTGGCGTTACCTGAGAAGCAAAAATAGAAGAAATTCAGGTATAAAACAAAGAATTAATAATGTAAGCAATATTAGAAGCCAAACTTTGCATTCCCTAAGAAGCAAACAAATAAGTCGTTCAAGTAGAAAACCAAGAAGTAATGATGGAAGAAAATTATATTAGAAGCAACAAAAGACACTATAATGGAAGCAAATCTAGATGCAACAAGTAATTCCATATTGGAAGAAAAATGTTAAGCAACAAACGACGTTATAATGGAAGCATAACTTGGTATAAATTAGGAAGCCAAAAAAATATATATATATTCAATATCATGCTAGAAGCAAAACAGGAAGCAGAATTAGTAGAAAAATTAGAAGTGCATGTTAGACTTCTGTAATTCACAATATCACAAGGTGATTGATTATTTCTCAGATCTTTCATATTGAAAATATTATTCCACAGCTGTCATTTATTTCTGGAAAAAGGAAGGGAAATCCTAACTGTCAAGAACTTCAGAGGAATCACTCTGCCTTTTTAATTCAGTTGAAAGAGGAAAGTGTTGTTGATGAATCATAATGGTGAGAAAACTTCGTTTCTGCCCTCATTCATTTCATTTACCCTCTTTTACCCTTTATTTTTTTGAATTCTAAATTCCAACGCTCGAAATTCCATTAAATCCCTTCAAATCCAAATATCTATGATTTCGAGACTTTAAAGCAGCTCCACCCCCTACAGCAAGCCTTTTAATATATCACATATTATATATGTGATATCATTACCACACTTATCATATTATGGACCCACTTACCTTTATCACGTCACAAAAACAAAACCTTGTCGCTCTTCATTTACTCTCACTGTTCCAAAGTCCCGATGTGATAAAACCTCACCCTTGTTGCTTTCTCGCTTTACCTTTATCCTTACCCTTTCATCACAAATCGCGCATCATGGATCTTAACCCTTTACCCTCCATTCCCCATAATAAAAATGTCGATTTGCGATCTGCGGGAAGGCCCACATCCTTGCCACATCACCTCCGCTCATCACAGTTCGCACTTCGTAAGCTCTAACATTTACCTCCCCGTGCTCATAACAAAAATTCCGATTTGTGATCTATAGGTAGGCCCACCTCCTTTCCACATCACCTCCTCTCATCACACTTCGCACTTCGCAAGTTTTAGCCTTTAACTCCCGTTCATCATAACAAAACTTGCGATTTGTGATTTGTGGTATGAATGGACCCCATCTCTGTCCTGCCACATCACCCTCTATCATCACACATCGCACTTCGCAAGTTTTATCACTTACCTTATTTCCCCGATCCAAAACCTTGTAGTGTGCAATAAAATTTAAACCTTGCTATGTGCAATAAACTTTAAACCTTGTGATGTGCGATAAACTTTAAACCTTGTGATGTGCGATAAACTTTAAACCTTGCAATGTGAAATAAAATTTAAACCTTGCAAAGTGTGATATTGAAGTGGATGCGATGTAATTCAAAGCTGAAATATAAAGGAATTGAAGTCTGGTGTGCGGAACCCAAATCGCATATCGCAGTTCGCAAGCTCAAGAGGATAAGTGCTAAGGTATATGTTTAAAATGTCGAATTGTGATTTACGATATTGGTGTGGACGCGATGCGGGTCAATGCTGAAGACTAAAAGATTTCAAACATGGGTGTATAATATTTTTACATTGTTTTATGAAGAAAAGGGCTAAACGGGGAAAAAGGACTCAAATAGCCACCAATTCAAAGGTTTTCCACCATTTACCAAAGAAAAGGGAATTTTTTCCAATTATTAAAGGAATAAAGGGTTTTATGTCTTAAAAATCTGTCAAAGCTACCGAGATTGAAGATTCATTCAAAGAACATGATCAGAAGAGTCGAGTCGGGTAGAGGGCACTTGTACAGAACTATTATGATATAACAACAAGAACGGAAAGAGGCAGCAAACACAGCCAGCACAGCAATCAAATCTGCTGAATCAACTAGCGCAGCACTAGATTTAATTATCCAGTGACAGATTTCTGAAAAAGCATGGCCAGATGTCAAATTTATTTTATCATAGCCTCTTCATGATCCCAAGAGACAAATTTTCCATACTCTGCAATCAATAATGGATTGTCAAAGCTAATTCCACAGGCAGTGCTTTTCATATTCATCTTATCACCACCATTGCATGGCCACACTTGTCTAATTTTATCTTGAATGTAATTAACGACAATAATTGTAGTATATAGAGTAACCGACTTAAGTTTTAGATAAATATTGTATGCATTTTCATTATCAGGGGGAGACTGGAAGGGGGAAAACCATTGTAATAGGCTCATCTGGTTGTAAACACTCTTTTTTGGATGACTGAAGGGACATTGTTGTTTCCATATTCTTGTGTTATGATCTGTGGTGAAGTGCTTCTTTTCCTGTAATTTGACATTCTCTAGTTTCACATATTGTTTTCTCTCTTTACTGTGGATAAGAAAATTTTGTGTAGGATTTGCCATAGGGTACCCTGCTTAGTCTTGAAGCAGTAATTTATGTTTTCCTCTGAGATTTGAATGCAGAATTCAGATAGGGTCTGCTCTTCATTCACATTAAACCTTAATCTCTTCTCCTTTTCCATTTCACAAGTTGTGAAGATCCATTGACATGGCTAGTTTTCCTGGTCACACTTGATCTCAGTTATTCAACCATCTAAATATGTTTACACCTATTTGACTCCATAGCCCAATGGCCCTCGTCTGTTGTCTCAACCACAAATTTTCAAACAAATCCCTATGCACTAATAGCTAGCCTAAAATTCCAACTCAAACAAAGCTATATCTAATAGAGAAATCCCTCTCTGGGTCTAGGAGGGCTAAATCCTAGGCTCGAAGTGGTTTTGATTGTTACCTTTGTAGTTTTGTTTCACCCTCAAAATTACGGAGTGATAACAATACAAATGGACAAGAAAATGGAAGCAAGAATGGAAGAAATAGTTCCCGACACTAAACCCAATGGTATTTCTAGGGCCCATGTGAAAATGTATTGTAGCATCGGGTTTTGCGCCACCAATTGAACCCAATTCGTAGGTTCAATTATATTGATTTTTGGCATTATTTTTTGTGCTAATGGAATTTTTTGTTGTAGTCTTATGTGGGGATATTTCCTTTGAAGTTGTTGCATTATATTGGTGCATATTATTTGTTCAAAGGCCAAGTGTTGTTGCTAGTGTTCATTTTATCAGTGTTTGTGTTGTAGGTGTAGAGATATAGGCTCCTAGTAGTTCTCGTTTAGTATTGCCATATATTATCATGAACCTTGTACTATTGTGGAAATACCTTGTATGGCTGAGTGAGGGTCCTTGTCATGTTTGCGTTGCAGATGCCTTTTATATTTCGATGGTAGTATTGTATCATTGAGGTTATGATAGTATTGGTTGAGATATGTTGTTGGTGCTAGGGTGTCATTACTTGATTCATGTTTTTGATAGATCGAATTGGTATATGGAAAATATTTTTCTGAGAAATTCAGTGTATCGCATTGTTAGGGTCTATTTTATGAACATTTTTTTACGTTGAGAAACATTAGTGTGCATGATTGAGCTAATATTATGGAATTGGTATGTTGTCAGGGTTTCATGCATGAGATTTGTATATGTTATTGTTGTATAGGATTGAGAGAGTATTGCATTGCCTTGGTTTGGGAGTGGCATGTACTTGTTGAGCATAGAAGAGTTGGAGTGTTGTTGAGTGTGTTGATTCAATAGATGGTTTTTGTATCTTATTGTTATTGTTTATTAGAGTTTGGGAACAGGTGGATCAAGTTTTAAAATGGGTGAAATAGAGGCCCATGTAGTGATTTGAAGGTCGGTACCTTCAGGGGAAGTGGTGGCTTTCTAGTCAAGGAGTATTTTCTTCCTTCAGGTGGGTACCTGAGAAAAGCTTGGGGGTTGATACCTCTAGCGGATATGTATCTACGAATGTTGTAGGAAGTGGGTGATTCCATCAGGTCAATTCTTGAAGCAAGTGGGTGCTTGCTGATGATTGAGGTTAGTGCCTCACAAGTTGGTGCTTGCATACTAGTTGGTGCCAGTACATGTAAAAAAGGAAGATTAAATTAAGAATAAAAAGAAGACAAGCATTCGGTGGTTTTTTCTCCCGAAAGGTTTTCCACCTAAAATCTGTGTACCATATGTGTATGCTTTTCATGGTGCTTATGTATTATTTTATGTTTTTTATTTAATGATTTGATGATTAATGACGTAATGGTTAAAATTTGGTAAAAAATTAATAAAATTATTGTTGAAATACGGATTCACCCCCCTTCTGAGTATTTTCAACAATAAAAACATAATTAATATTTAAAATTAAATAAATTGTGTATTACATATCACTTAAAAAATAATGATCTCATAGGTGTAGAGTAGTTGGTGAATGGGTGCATTGTTAAGGGACTTATTATATGATGACCATTGGTTCAAAACCTCTTGGGTAGTCCCATTGCATAGGCTTTAAAAAAAATAGTGAATGTTACAATATTTATAAAATGAATATTTTTAAATTATGATATTCTATCATATAATATAAATATTAATGTTGTTTCATAAATATAAATAATAATATAATGATTAATATGAGTGGTTATATATTTTCTTAGATAATTTTTTTGTGAATAGAGCAAGAATTTGTATTACTTCAAGCAAACTATAACAATCTTGTAGCTACTCAAACGGGACTAGTTGGCATAGGCATAAGAATTTTTTCAAAATTATGAGTATAATTGTCACATAGTGTTTATATAAGAAACTAAGTCTCGGCTTATAAGAAAACTAGTAATTATAATAAAAATTAAACTAGCCTCGAGACCAACATGTCTGCTTAAATTAAAAAAACTTAGAACTAACATTATCATTTAAGTAGTGGGGAAGTCCACCTAGGTGAGTGTGGAATCAAATATGCAATTTTCTTGGCAAGCATAAAGACTTTTTTGTCTATTTTTGTGAGTTGCATATGCAGGGCATCCACGTTGAGAAATATCTCTTTTTTAGCCTCGTTGCACTATACCAAAACATCGCCCACAATGGTTTTTATTTACTAGTAGATGTCCATTGTTTGCATTTATTGAGTTTGTTTGGAGTGGGTGTTACCTGTGTCTAGAATTAATTTCCCTACGTTCACTTTGACCTCAAAATAAAAAAGGAACCATCATTTAGCATTGGCTTTAGTCAAACATATCTACCTATTCTCTAGTTGCACGGGAGGTATGTTCCCAATAGAGGGCGTGCAAGGCTTCTGCTTTGGCTTGGCCCCATGAGTGGGGAAGCATCGTCCTTATTTAACTTCCACAATGAGTGAGAGAGGAGCCACGGTGAGGCATGTGAAATTTTGGATAGAGGCAAGAAGGATATAGAGAATGCTAGCAGGCAAGGCACTCCTCATAGTGACTTAAAATTCCAAACCTACATGCAACCTCTTAACAAGAACACGTTGAAAATATGGAGAGTGAAGACGAGCCCTACTGCTAATCAAGAGAAAATATTCCAAAACATCGAGAAATATATGGAGAAGTGGTATACTCTGGATGACGGGGCCAGGGGACTACTTGAAGGATGGGTTCAACAAGAGATATCTATTAGATAAGTGGATATTGCAAAAATCCATGAAAATTCCAGGTAACTTACCTGAATGAGGTGTGGCTGGGGTATCTCTCCAAAATCATTAATATTTTAGGAGTATCAAGTCTTAATTTTGAGGTTATTGACATATATGATATGGATTTCTCCTAGGTCGGATCGTAATAATGGTCGTGTGCATGAACGATCATCAAAGGATGCAAGTAGTATTTGAAGTGAATACCCATAATTTTGGTTGTTTTTGAACTAACTCGTAGATCGCCTTTTTGAACCATCTATCCTTGCCTCATAGTCATTAGAGATGCCATGGCTACACAAAAATTCTTCATGTGAAATAATCATGGTATTCATCCATCATAAAAAAAAAAATTATACTTATTTATTTACAAATATAATATGATGAATAATATTACTTTCAATTTTAAAATATGAAACAAATTTGATTATATATGTGTGTGTGTGCGCTTTCATTAGATGTTTATAGATATGTATTAATTATAGAAATGAATCTGAGTTAATATTCTTTTAATTAAATATAAATAGAGATTTATTTATAAACAAAGATCATTATTATTTGTGATATAGAAAGGAAGTTGAATAATATATTATAACTACAACTTAAAGGCCTTATATGAATCTGAGTTAATATTCTTTTAGTTAAATATAAATAGATATTTATTTATAAACAAAGATAATTATTATTTGTTATATGGAAAGGAAGTTGAATAATATATTATAACTACAACTTAAAGGCCTTATAGTGTTATTGTTATTATTAACACACAAAGTTTATTTGAAATTGTAATTCTCAATATCTTGTTGTATTTTCATTTTTTAGGTCGTTGCCTTTGATTTTTTTATATCAAAATCATTATTTTGGAAAAAAAAATTGCATTGGTGGATTGAAAGTTTGTTAATACGTTGCACTAAATATATGGTTTAATTTTTTCAGAAAGAAAAAACATTGTTTATATTATGTAAACAGTACATTGAAAAATAGTACATGATTGGCTAACAAGGCCCATAAAAGACATAAACATAAAATCTCCATCCACTTAGCCTTCTCCACAAGAAGGCAAGAGGAGACTTCATCATATAAAGGTAGTGCAAGTCTTCTACCAGCATTAGAGAGATAGTATGCACATACATTTGTTCCATCTACACATAAAACTGACATAGTATAATTGGACTATCAACAAATCCAGCATTATCTACAAATAGTAAAAACCAGGACTATGAAATCCCTGTTACATATTCGAATGTGCCAAAATATCAATCCACCGATTAGGATCCATACACTAACAGCAGCTCAAAATGGAAATCAGTATAAGAAAATAGTTGTCTGAAAGGAAAAAGGATATGTTCGCCTCTCTTGATAAATCTGGCTCGTTTGTAGCAGACAACGTTGACATCAGGGCACATAAATCTTGAATTTGTGAATCATCTACAAGGTCTTAAAATGGAATATATGTGTTAGGCCCTTTTTGGATAATACATCGGCACAAGTATTATTCTCATTGTATATGTGGTGCCAAGATTGTTCATGAAACTTGGATTTAAGGTGATTCACACAATCAATCCATCCATGAGCACCTTGCAAACAAAGGTGAGCTTCGCCAGAAAATCCATCAATTATGATCTCTAAGTCCCCATAAACATGAACAGAAAGAAGATTGAGATTAGAAGCCATCCAGAGCCCACTCCAAAGGGCCATGAATTATGCCTTGTTGTTAGACCCACTTCCACCATTCCAACAAATATGATACCTATCCATCTCATTGAGTTTAATCAACGCTCTGCATCTGCAAGACTCTCCTTGATGAGCACCATCGAAAAATATTGTCAAAATGGCAATGGAATGAGGCCTGATGCGTACAGACAAATTAAGAGCATGTGTTTCCTCCTAAGAGGTCACAGATTCAAAACCAGAAAGGGTAGAGTATGTATGCCTTCGTAGACTTAGCATCAAAATCAACATATGGATAAAAATGTTTTTTAAATTTTCAAGTTATTAAAAAATAAAGTTTGAAATAAAAAATTTCATAGTAGCTAGTATTGCTACTTAGTTTAAATATAGTAGGGTCGTAATTTGATAAATAAATGATGATTTTATGAATATTGATTAGATAAATGTAAAATAATATCATTTTTTAATTTTATAAATTATATTATATGGCTAATGCACATTTAAACTATAATTATTTGATATTTAATTTAAATTAAATAAACTAAGTAGCTATTTGATAAATAAATGATGAATTTATTAACATTGATTAGATAAATATAAAATAAAATATTTTTTAAATTTATAAAATATATTATATAGTTAATATACATTTAAACTATAATTATTTTATATTTAATTTAATTTAAATTTATTAAAAAAGTTTAAATTTAAAAATAATAATTTAAATTATTAAATTTGGAAAAATATTTTTATAAATAAAAACCGTGAAGCAAGACAAAATATATATACTAAATAAAAATATATTTCTATGTTTCTAAATGTTATAACGAGGGGGCTTCTATGAGTTCAATTCAAAATTTCAACACTTCTCAGATGCTTGACAAATCAGATTTTGTTTCGGTTTTGACATATGTAATACAAAAATTTCACATCATTTTAACTTGTATTTAACAATTGATTCACGAAATATATATTCGTCTAATCGATATGTTTATGGAATTGTCCAAACTTTAAATATGGGCATTTTCTTTTCTTCAAATGAGAATAACCTTATGAATGAATGAATGATATTTTAACATCCATGAGACCAAAAATGGTCTATGGGACTACCAGCTTCCTTGTTTTTTTTACTTTCTGTAATTCAATACTTTTCTTACTCAAATTGATGATAAGCTGACCCAACCTTCTAATAGTTTCCTCACTGAAAAGACAATGCCACGGAATTGATGCTAACATATTGCGGTAACTATCCATTATGTCTCTGAAAGCATCACATTCCAAAATGAAATGTTTTTATGATTCCACTACCCCAGAAGTGCAAAAATTACATACCATTTCTTCCTAAGCTTCTTCAGGTCTCTTCCACCGTCCCGTTTCACACCAAATTTGATGTGAGTTAGTTCTTAATTGAGTAATAAGAACCTTTTCTCTCCACGGAATGCTAGCTCTAATGTACTCTTTTTGTTGGAGATCACAAGTGGGGTTGAATTCATGAACAATATAATACTTCTTCTTTCTACCCAACTCTTTTCCCCATATACCCTTACGGAACTTCTCCAGCACAAAATTATCTAACTCCTTGTTATTTTTGGGACATGCATTAAGGTAAATATTCCATTTTTTCATCCATGTGTTATTTTGTCTCATCCATGATGTCTTTCTTTCACTCATACCTTCATTGAAGATAACTTTCGGCCATCTACCTCCTCCCATTTGCTCAATTATTTTTAGATACCTTATAAGACGCACCATGGAAATTACTTCGATGGGAGCTGCTTTCACTCAACATTATCTCATAGGGAACCTAACTTTTTATTTTTAACTTGCACATGATCAAGCATTTTTGAATTTTTTCAATTTGTTTCCATTTTGAAACAAGGATGATGCTAGCCTACAATTCACACCTATATAATAGCACTGGACAAACTAGGAGTCCAAAAATTACTTTGATCGTGTTTCAATCCCATAATTCTGCCTCTCTACATCTATTTTGAAGTGCATATAATGTTTTCCACCATCCTAAAATTATTTTCTTTCTGCAATCCTCCAATTAATCTTGTTGTTGAAATCAATCCCGAGGTACTTGTGTTCATTTACTTCTTCAAGAATGTTGCCTTCAAAGAAGAACGTATGCTGGCTTGCTTCCTTTTATTAGAGAAAATCATTATTTTGGTCTTACTGGTATTGACTTGCATCCCCACTGATTTACAAAAATTCTCAAGGGCATATAGGTGCATCTGCAATCCATGGGACGATTTAGCAACCAACACAAGATCATCAGCATATAGAAGAAGCTTTATCACAAACTCCCCCAATCAAACACCATCCCCACCTTGCAAATTTAGCCATTCTTCAAGTTTGTCAATATATAAACCAAAAAGGGTAGGGGATAAAGGGAAACCTTGCTTGACTCCGATGTCACTTCTAAAACTTTCTGAAATGCCTGTTGAAGTTCTAATTTTGACTTTCACCTCTTCATAAATTATATGGACAGCAGCTCTATATTGTAAAGGAATTTCAAGTTATTCCATTCTACCCCACAGCTTATCTCTAGGGACCATGTCAAATGCCTTTTTGAAGTCGACAAAGCAAAAAAAAATACTTCTTCTTTGTTTCCCCAAACCTTTTCAACAATGTGTCTCAGTGTGATACCATGATCTATTATAGAATGCTTTGGCCTAAAACTTGTTTGCCCTTTTTCCCTCTTTTCTTTTACTTCTGCCCACTTACTGATTCTATTTTCTACCATGCCACTTAAAAGCTTTGCAAACAAAGGATTGATCATAATGGTTCTATAGTTGGAAAAACTATAGTTGGTTCTATGATAAAGATGAAAAAAAGATTGCATTAATGTGTATGATCAGAATTTCAAGAAAAACAGTGTAATAATATAACATCACATCAAATCACTTCTATATCTCCATGTAATTTTTAAACTATGTAATAATATATCATTGAATCATGAGGTCCTTATCATCCAATTTTAAAATTATGTAATAAAATATAAATTAATAAATGTGAAGTGAATTATTTGTACCTTATCACTAGAAAATTAGTCATATTGCAATTTGAAATGCTCTCCCCATCGTGCCCACTTACAAAGAAAAAATAATAACGTTGATTTGCATAGCTAATTGACGGCACTACCAAGTTGTCAAGTTGCATGGAAGATGGGAATGGCACAGTTGAATAATCTACATGCATGATTTGGATATTCAAAACTCAATGGATGTGTAAAATTGCGCCAAACAATTAGTACACACGATATTGTTGGGACACCTGATTGAAAAAATGATCATTGATCACTACATTCATTAATCAAATAATGTTACATATAAATACATGTAGTGTTGTCTCAAGATAAGTAGACTACCTTAGACCCACAATATCTCAACCACTCACCAATATAGGAAACATCTAGATCTAAACAACTCCTGAGCAATAGGAACAGACTCCTTTACATAGAAAGAATCAGCTGGAATTATATTTTCCAGGTCTCCCCCTTAATGACTACTTGTCTCAATCATAATCTGCAAAGTCTAGCTGTGGTCCTATTATTTACAAAAAATAATATGTTGACGTCCATATAAAGGAACGGCCAGCTACCAGAATGCATGGGTGTTAAGTGTGATATTGAAGTGGATGTGATGTAATTCAGAGCTGAAATCTAAAGGAATTAAAGTCCGGTTGTGTGGGACCCAAATCACATATCGCAGTTCGCAAGCTCAGGAGGATAAGCGCTAACGTATATGTTAAAAACGTCTAATCACGATTTTCGATATTGGTGCGGATGCAATGCAGGTCAATGTTGAAGCCTAAAAGATTTCAAATCCGGGTGTATAAGGTTTTTACGTTGTTTTATGAAGAAAAGGGCTAAGCGTGGCAGAAGGACTAAGATAGCCACCAATTCAAAGGTTTTCCACCATTTACCAAAGAAAAGGGAATTTTTGCCAATTATTAAAGGAATAAAGGGTTTTATGTCTTAAAACTCCGCCAAAGCTACCAGGATTGAAGATTCATTCAAATAACATGAGTAGAAGAGTCGAGTCAGGCAGAGGGCATTTGTATAAAAACTACTATGATATAACAACAGGAACGGAAAGAGGCAACAAACACAGCCAACACAATAATCAGATTTGTTGAATCAA
Source organism: Pinus albicaulis (assembly GCA_034641835.2). Lineage (NCBI taxonomy): Eukaryota > Viridiplantae > Streptophyta > Pinopsida > Pinales > Pinaceae > Pinus > Pinus albicaulis. Next base: position 825,992,494 of record CM076572.1, on the reverse strand, counting down.
CCAGCGCAGCACTAGATTTAATTATCCAGTGATGGTTTCTTGAAGAAGCAGGGCCATATGTCAGATTTATTTTATCATAGCCTCTTCATGATCCCAAGAGACAATTTTTCCTTACTCTACAACCAATAACGGATTGTCAAAGCTAATTCCACAAGCGGTACTTGTTAGATTCATCTTATCACCATCATTGCATGGCCATACATGTCTAATTTTAGCTAGAATGTAATTAAAGACAATCATTGCAGTATATAGAGTAACTGACTTAAGTTTTAGATAAATATTGTATGCATTTGCAGTATCAAGGGGAGTCTGGAAGGGGAAAAACCATTGTAATAGGCTCATTTGGTTGTAAACACTCTTTTTTGGATGACTGAAGGGACACTGTTGTTTCCAGATTCTTGTGTTATGATCTGTTGTGAAGTGCTTCTTTTGCTATAATTTGTCATTCTCTAGTTTCACATACTATTTTCTCTCTTTACTGTGGATAAGAAAATTTTGTGTAGGATTTTCCATAGGGTACCTTGCTCAGTCTTGAAGCAGTAATTTATGTTTTCCTCTGAGATTTGAATGCATAATTCAGATAGGGTCTGCTTTGCATTCACATTAAACCTTAATCTCTTCTCCTTTTTTGTTTCACAATCTGTGAAGATCCATTGACATGGCTGGCTTGTCTGGTCACACTTGATCTTAGTTATTCATCCTTTTACATATTTTTACACCTATTTGGCTCCATAGCCCAATGGCCCTCTTCTGTTGTCTCAACCATAAATTTTCAAACAAACCCCTATGCACTAATAGCTAGCCTAAAATGCCAACTCAAACAAATCTATATCTAATAGAGAGATCCCTCTCTGGGTCTAGGAGGGCTAAATCCTAGGCTCGAAGTGGTTTTGATTGTTACCTTTGTAGTTTTGTCTCACCCTCAAAATTACAGAGTGATAATAGTACAAATGGACACAAAAATGGAAGAAACAATTCTCGATGCTAAACCCAATGGTATTTCTAGCGCCCAAGTGGAAATTCATTATAGCATTGGGTTTTGCGCCGCCAATTGAACCCAATTCGTAGGTTCAAATATATTGATTTTTGGCACTATTTTTGGTGCTAATGGCATTTTTTGTTGTAGTGTTGTGTGGGGATATTTCCTTTGAAGTTTTTGCATTATATTGGTGCATATTATTTATTCAAAGGCCAAGTGTTGTTGCTAGTGTTCATTTTATCAATGTTTGTGTTGTAGGTGTAGAGATATAAGCTCCTAGTAGTGCTCGTTTATTATTGCCATATATTGTCATGAACCTTGTATTATTGCAGAAATATCTTGTATGGTTGAGTGAGGGTCCTTGTCATGTTTGCTTAGTAGATGCATTTTATATTTTGATGGTAGTATTGTATCATTGAGGTTATGATAGTATTGGTTGAGATATGTTGTTGGTGCTAGGGTGTCATTACTTGATTGATGTTGTTGATAGATCGAATTGGTATATGGTAGATATTTTTCTAAGTAATTGAGTGTATCGCATTGTTAGGGTCTGTTTTATGAACATATTTTAACGTTGAGAAACATTAGTGTGCATGATTGAACTAATATGATGGAATTGGTATGTTGTCAGGGTTTCATGCATGGGATTTGTATATGTTATTGTTGTATAGGATTGAGAGAGTATTGCATTGCCCTGGTTTCGCAGTGACATGTAATTTTTGAGGATAAAAGAGTTGGGGTGTTGTTTAGTGTGTTGATTCAATAGATGGTTTTTGTATCTTGTTGTTATTGTTGATTAGAGTTTGGAAATAGGTGGATCAAGTTTTAAAGTGGGTGAAATAGAGGCCCATGTAGTGATTTCAAGGTCGGTACCTTCAGGGAAAGTGGTGGCTTTCTAGTCAAGGAGTAGTTTCTTCCTTCAAGTGGATACCTGAGAAAAACTTGGGAGTTGATACCTCTAGCGGATATGTATCTACGAATGTTGTAGGAAGTGGGTGATTCCATCAGGTCAATTCTTGAAGCAAGTGGGTGCTCTCTGATGATTGAGGTTGGTGGCTCACAAGTTGGTTCTTGCATACTAGTTGGTGCCAGTACATTGTAAAAAAGAAAGATTAAATTAAGAATAAAAAGAAGACAAGCATTCGGTGGTTTTTTCTCCCAAAATTTTTTCCACCTAAAATCTGTGTGTCACATGTGTATGCTTTTCATGGTGCTTATGTATTATTTTATGTTGTTGCTTTAATGATTTGATAATTAATGATTTAATGGTTAAAATTGGTAAATAATTAATTATTATTATTGTTGAAATACGGATTCACCCCCCTTCTGAGTATTTCCAACAATAAAAACATAATTAATATTTAAAATTAAATAAATTGTGTATTACATATAACTTAAAAAATAATTATCCCATAGGTGTAGAGTAGTTGGTGAATGTATGGATTGTTAAGGCACTTATAATTTTATGATGGTCGTTGTTTCAAAACCTCATGGGTAGTCCCATTGCATAGGCTTTTAAAAAAAAGTGAATTTTACAATATTTATAAAATGAATATTTTTAAATTATGATATTCTATCATATAATATAAATATTAATAATGTTTCATAAATATAAATAATAATATTATGATTAATATGAGTGGTTATATATTTTCTTAGATAATTTTTTTGTGAATAGAGAAAGAATTTTTATTACTTCAGGAAAACTATAACAATCTTGTAGCTACTCAAAACTGGACTAGTTGGCATAGGCATAAGACTTTTGTCAAAATTATGAGTATAATTGTCACATAGTATTTATATAAGAAAATAAGTCTCGGCTTATAAGAAAACTAGTAAATATAATAAAAATTAAACTAGCCTTGAGGCCAACATGTCTGCTTAAATGCAAAAAACTTAGAACTAATATTATAATTTAAGCAGTGGGGGAGTCCACCTAGGTGGGTGTGGAATCAAATATGAAATTTTCTTGGCAAGCATAAAGACTTTGTTGTCTATTTTTGTGAGTTGCATCTACAGGTCATCCATGTTGAGAAATATCTCTTTTTTAGCCTCGTTGCACTATACCAAAACATCGCCCACAATGGTTTTTATTTACTAGTAGATGTCCATTGTTTGCATTTATTAAGCTTGTTGGGGGTGGGTGTTACCTGTGTCTAGAATTAATTTCCCTACGTTCACTTTGACCTCAAAATCAAAAAGGAACCATCATTTAGCATTGGCTTCATAGTCAACCATATCTACCTCTTCTCTAGTTGCACGGGAGGTATGTTCCCAATAGAGGGCAAGCAAGGCTTTTGCTTTGGCTTGGCCCCATGAGTGGGGAAGCGTCGTCCTTACTTAACTTCCACAATGAGTGAGAGAGGAGCCATGGTGAGGCATGTGAAATTTGGGATAGAGTCAATAAGGATATAGAGAATGCTAGCAGGCAAGGAACTCCTCATAGTGACTTAACGATCCTACCCTACATGCAACCTCTTAACAAGAACACGTTGAAAATATGGAGAGTGAAGACGAGCCCTACTGCTAATCAAGAGACAATATTCCAAAACATTGAGAAATAGATGGAGAAGGGGTATATACTCTGGATGACGGGGCCAGGGGACTACTTGAAGGATGGGTTCAACAAGAGACATCTATTAGATTGGTGGATATTGCAAAAATCCATGAAAATTCTAGGTAACTTACCTGAATGAGGTGTGGCTGGGGTATCTCTTCAAAATCATTAAGCTTTTAGGAGTATCAAGTCTTAATTTTCAGGTTATTGGCATATATGTTGTGGATTGCTCCTAGGTCAAGTCATAATAATGGTCGTGTGCATGAACGATCATCAAAGGATGCAAGTAGTATTTGAAGTGACTATCCATAATTTTGGTTGTTATTGAACTAACACATAGATTTCCTTTCCGAACCATCTATCCTTGCCTCATAGTCATTAGAGATGATGGCTACACAAAAAGTCTTCATGTGAAATAATCATGGTATTCATCCATCATAACTTTTTTTATAATTATTTATTTACAAATATAATATTATGAATATTATTACTTTCAATTTTAAAATATGAAACAAATTTGATTAATTATATATGTGTGTGTGTGTGTGTGTGTGTGTTTTTATTAGATCATGATGTTTATAGATATGTCATTTAATAAATTAATTATAGAAACGAATCTGAGTTAATATTCTTTTAAGTAAATATAAATAGAGATTTATTTATAAACAAAGATAATTACTATTTGTGATATGGAAAGGAAGTTGAATAATATATTATAACTACAACTTAAAGGCTTTATAATGTTATTGTTATCATTAACACAAAAAGTTTATTTGAAATTGTAATTCTCAATATCTTGTCGTATTTTCATATTTTACGTCGTTGTCTTTGATTTTTTATATCAAAATAATTATTTTGGAAAAAAATTTGCATTGGTAGATTGAAAGTTTGTTAATACGTTGCACTAAATATATGGCTTAATTTTTTCAGAAATAAAAAATGTTGTTTATATTATGTAAATAGAACATTGACCAATAGTACATGATCGGCTGACAAAACCCATAAAATACATAAACAAAAAATCTCCATCCACTTAGCCTTCTCCACAAGAAGGCAAGAGGAGACTTCATCATATAAAGGTAGTGCAAGTCTTCTACCAGCATTAGAGAGATAGTATGCACATACACTTGTTCCATCTACACATAAAACTTACATAGTATAATTGGACTATCAACAAACCCAGCATACAAACATAAAAAACCAGGACTATGAATGCCCTGTTACATATTTGAATGTGCCAACATCTCCATCCACCGATTAGGATCCATATACTAACAACAGCTCAGAATGGAAATCAGTATAATAAAATAGTTGTCCAAAAGGATAAAGGATATGTTCGACTCGCTTGATAAATCTGGCTCACTTGCAGTAGACAACGTTGACATCAGGGCACAGGAATCTTGAATTTGTGAATCCTCTACAAGGCCTTAAAATGGAAAATATGCAAGCTACCGAAAGGTAGCGTTAGGCCCTTTTTGGATAATACATTGGCACGAGTATTATTCTCCCTATATATGTGGTGCCAAGACAGTTCATGAAACTTGGATTTAAGATGATTCACACGATCAATCCATCCATGAGCACCTTGCAAACAGAGGCGAGCTACGCCAAAAAATCCATCAATTATGATCTTTGAGTCCCCATCACATGAACAGAAAGCAGATTGAGATTAGAAGCCATCCAAAGCCCGCTCCAAAGGGCCATGAGTTCTGCCTTGTTGTTAGACCCACTTCCACCATTCCAGCAAATGTGATACCTATCCATCTCATTAAGTTTAATCCACGCTCCGCATCCGCAAGACTCTCCTTGATGAGCACCATCGAAAAATATTGTCGGAATGGCAATGGAATGAGGCTTGATGCGTACTGACAAATTAAGAGCATGTGTTTCCTCCTAAGAGGTCATGGATTCAAAACCAGAAAGGGTAGAGTATGTATGCCTTCGTAGACTTAGCATCAAAATCAACATATGGATAAAAATGTTTTTTTAATTTTTCAAGTTATTTAAAAATAAAGTTTAAAATAAACAAGTGCATAGTAGCTAGTATTGCTACTTAGTTTAAACATAGTAAGGTCGTAATTTGATAAATAAATGATGAGTTTATTAATATTAATTAGATAAATGTAAAATAATATATTTTTATAATTTTATAAATTATATGATATGGTTAATACACATTTAAACTATAACTATTTTATATTTAATTTAAATTAAATTAATTAAGTAGCAATTTGATAAATAAATGAAAAATTTATTAACATTGATTAGATAAACGTAAAATAAATTATTTTTTAAATTTATAAAATGTATTATATAATTAATATACATTTAAACTATAATTATTTTATATTTAATTTAATTTAAATGGATTAAATTTAAAAATAATAATTAAAATTATTAAACTTGGACAAATATTTTTATAAATAAAAACCGTGAAGCAAGACAAAATATATAAACTAAACAAAAATATATTTCTATGTTTCTAATTGTTATAACGAGGGGACTTCTATGAGTTCAATTCAAAATTTCAAATCAGATTTTGTTTCGGTTTCGACATATGTAATACAAAGATTTCACATCCCTTTAACTTGTATTTAAAAATTGATTCACGGAATATATATTCGTTAATTGATATGTTTATGGCATTTTCCAAATTTTAAATATGGGCATTTTTTTTTCAAATGGGATTAACGTTATGAATGAATAAATGATATTTTAATGTCTATTTCTTACTCAAATTGATGATGAGCTTACTCAACTTTCTAACAGTTTCCTCACTGAAAAGACAATGCAACGGAATTGATGCTAACATACTCGGGTAATTTAGGTCTCTTCCACTGTCCCGTTTCACACCGAAGTTGATGTGAGTTAGTTCTTAATTGAGTAATAAGAACATTTTCTCTCCACGGAATGCTAGCTCCAATGTACTTTTTTTGTTGGAGATCACAAGTGGGGTTGAATTCCTGAACATAATACTTCTACTTTCTACCCAACTCTTTTCCCCATATATCCTTACGGAACTTCTCCAGCACAAAAGTCTTTAACTCCTTGCTATTTGTGGGACATGCATTAAGGTAAATATTCCATTTTTGCATCAATTTGTTGTTTTGTCTCATCCATGGTTTCTTTCTTTCACTCATACCTTCATTGAAGATAACTTTCGGACATCTACCTCCTCCCATTTGCTCAATTTTTTTTAAATACCTTATAAGACGCGCCATGGAAATTGCTTCGATGGGAGCTGTCCCTGTTTCACTGAACATTATTTCATAGGGAACCGAACTTTTTATTTTGAATTTTCTCATGATCAAGCGTTTTTGAATTTTTTCAATTTGTTTCCATTTTGAAACAGAGATGCTGCTAGGCTACAATTCACACCCATATAATAACACTGAATAAACTAGGAATCCAAAAAGTACTTTAACTTAGCTGTCCATCATCCTTTAATATTTGACTATGCTCCCATCACCCCCTTCTGATGCCATTTATAGTACCATGTCTTCATCATATATGATAATAATTTTCTTGCAAATTACACCGAAGGTGTTATATTGTGGAGTTTTAGTTTGTGACACTGTTCAGATTCGTCGTTCCTGAAAGAATCTGAACAGTGTCTTGCATACCAGTCAAATTTCGACAACAAGTTACGTTGGTTTAATGACGAGAGGGACGAGATTCTGATCCACCACGGATCTCTTTGTTTCGACAAAACACTCGCGATCTGATCCGAAATCCATGGACTGATCCTGTAGATCGCACTCCCCTCCTTGGTCACAGATTGGACAATCCAGCGGATGGTTCATCAACAGAAACTCCATCACCCCTTCCCTTGTCGTTTTCGCCATCGGGCTATCTGTATTTATCTTCATGCCTGAGTTCATATCCTCCAGCAGCATTTCAGAGCTTAGGGATTGGGGGAAACCAAAGGGAAGAGAGCGACACCCGGTGCAGAAACAGAGTAGTGAGGAAAGGGCCAACGATTGAAGACCTGGCCAAGAAGAAAGTTCTTGTAAGTGAGTTCATTATTTAATTGAAAGCATCTGCTCAGTTTATATGAGTGTTGTCGATTTAATTTCAGTGTAAGGGACTTCGAGTCTCATCTAAACCTGCTGTATAAGAAACAGAGTGAATAGACTCTGTGATTGAACTTCAGTCAGTGTTCTATTTACTTGAGAATTAGATATAAGCATTAAATGACAGTATATTTAATTGTGATTCCAATTTTGGGAATATCAACCACAGAATGGGTCGATTCCACCCAGGATGGATTTGGGTGTCTAGGGTTCATACATAGACTCATTAAGATGCACGTTTAAACACTGCAATTTATAATTATGCGACTTATATAAATTTGAGGATCAATTATAGAGAAGGGGTTGAATGTAATCGAAGCAATTCATGTATGACAATTCAAAGAGGTATTACGCTAACTGTGGTATATTCACTGTGAATGAGATTTGGTTGTGAATTCGGATAGAGGTTTTAACAAAAATCGATGAGAATTGCAAAGATGGAGCATAGGAGTCCATTCGTGCACTGAGGAATGAAACATAGTAAGCTGTGACAGCGTTGAACCAGTACGATAGCTTGAGGGGAATATGAATGCAGCATTGGGTATTGGACGTGTTTGCAGCGGCGAAGAACTTTGTGTGTTAGAAAAGCATTGAAGTCGAAGTGTACAGGCGAACTGATAGCCGGACGGAACGTGGAGCAAAGGAACTAATTGGAACCGTGAGGAACAATGACGGCGGATTTCCCAAAACCGTGTGTGGGTTTCGCGTGATTTAAGAGCGGTAAGAGGTATGAGAAAAAAAAATGTGATTCCATTAGCTCTCTGACGCATGGCGAAGGGCGGTAATGGAAAACCGCTTATATCGCGTTCGTTTGAAAAGTTAACTCACGGACGTTGAAAATGTGCAATGTGTGTTTCAATCGTCCGATGGATGATTGTGGAGATCCAACGGCGCTCGTGAATTAAGTAGACTGGAGGTTTACAAGGCCCAGATCCATGGTGGAGGTCATCAAAGTGGAACGCGACGAGTGTGTAGCCGTCGAATGGAGGGGTAAGCGAGTACTGTGGGCCCGAACGTATATAGTGTTGATTATCGGTTTTAACCCAAGGTCCAAGGCATATTAATGCTCCTTAGCATTTGATCGGGGAATAGATGTGGGTTGACAATGTATGACCGAACCTTATAAATAATAATGCTTGGGTTTCAATTCCCGTATCAACGATTTGATAAAAGGGTTCTCGGCATTCGAACGTGAATTGAATTGATATGGGCTTTGGTATTCAATAGTGAATGGTTGTATTTGTTGAATGCTTGGATATTGTGGGCCTGGGCATAAGCCAGGCGAAGATTGGTTTGGGGTTTTATCTAACCATTGATATATTAACCGGTTCCATGATGCGGGTTTATGATAAGGGGTCCGCACTTTGATTAAATTATCAAGAGGGAAAATAGAACTGGTGTGTGTGCATTTTATGCATAGTGGAGATGTGGGATTATTAACCATAAGAGATTTATTTTAAATATTTATTTTAAATATTCCAAACTGAGGTTAAAGCATAAAAGCTCCCACTTAGTGTTGGAAGGTCTCAGATCTAAAATTATTTTGGGTATAACCTCGGAATGCATAAATTGTATATGCATAGTGATTGGAGGTTGTGTTAGCTACAAAATATACTTGGAAATCTGAGTGGAACAAACTCCCAACCGATGAGAGGGCCCAGATCAGAGCTAGACAGGGCAACGGAACATCATTTCGTTCTGCAGAACCTCATTACATGAACTAGCCCATTCTCTCTCCCAATTCCGAATTAATGCTCAGCCCGCTTGCTGGATGATAGCCCCGCCGCTTAATTGAATTGTTTTTCTTTTATTAATATTATTCTTATTTAAATTTTAATTTTATTAAAAAATATTAAATATTTTTCAACATTTTAATATTAAAATAAAATTATTTTTTCTTAATGGTATTATAGGAAATAAATAAATGTCTTTTTCAAATCTTGTATTTTTTTGGTGTACAACAAATAAATAAATGATTTTCCCAAATCTTGTATTTTTTTGGGTGTACCTTTGCACTTTTCACTGCAGGTCTTTAGTGAATCTGAATTTCGTCGTTCCTTTACCCAATTTGAATTTAACACGTCGCACTGAAACTTTTTTGCTTGCGTCAGTGCAGAGGCACCTCGAGGTACGGCTTGTTCATCAACCTTCTACCCCCGCAGAAAATGTCAATCGTTGATCTCAGTCAAAGCACACACGGCGAGGTCAACTACAGGGGCATCTTTTGGTTTAAACATCGAGCTTGTTTGTGCCTGAGGGTCTTCGTTGATCTAATATCAATGGAGACCGATCGTTGATCTAATATCAATGGAGACCGAACCCTTTGACATGCACGAGAGTTAACACAAAGCCCACTCCTTCGGTGTACCTTTGAACCCTTAGGGGCAAATGCTAGTTTATGTATTGTTGAAATGACCACTTCCAATCCACACTCAAAATTGTGACAGTAGTTGGTCAAACCAATGTCAGTGCAATGACAACAGAAATACCATGACATGACATACTCATACACAAAAATGCACAGCAAATTTAAATGCTGCAACAACTTGCAAAATAGAATGGATGGCTGCAAAATGAGAAAATTAAATTCATTGGGACGGTAGCAGAAGTTTCTACGGTCGAGTGATGACACGACTCAAAGAAGCCATTGCTTCATGGAAGTAATTCCACTGCCTTGCTCATAGTCCCTTGCAATTTGCAATCTTCTCCAAAGGCATGAGGCATGCCATGAGCTAGTGCAGACAAGACGGTCTCTAACACAAATTTGCACTGTTGAGCGGCTTCTTTAGCCGACTTTGCTTTTAGAAGAATGGCCGAAACTGACAGCCTGCATCGACATTACAGTGCCAGTTCCGGTGTGGGAACGACCTCTTCGACTTCCCAATCTATGTGCCCTTTCAACAATTGATTGCCACATATTTGTGCCAATAGTGTTTGACTTTACTGTGATGATTTCTTCCTCCAGCCAGCCGAGATACCCTCACCATTTTCCCTTGTTGCTCGACCTTCCTCAGGGACCGTGACTCAACAAAAGCAGCTTTTCTCCCCGTTTCCCAGACCCTGCTCTTCAAACCAGTCCTGCAAATCAGCAGAACTATTGTTCACCATACTATGGAAATAATAGTGGCTCATGCAAAATAGTTCCTTCAGACTAGTGAATATGTTTCAATTCCATATACTTTCCATCCGACCTTTACCAGAACCTCTGCAAGATCATTACTCTAGTTACCAGGGCCACCTGCAGCGACTTCTCATGGTCATCAGCGTGATCATAAACTCGATCTTTTCTCCTTCCTCTCAACGCCATATCCATTTCTTCCATATTCAAGAAAATCTGCACCACGCCAGAGCGGATATTCCAAACCCTTGACCAGCGCTGCAATTGAGGGGTATCCAATAGTTAACCAGGTATAAACTGTCTCGTTGTATTATTGGAAATGCGTCAACTGGGGTTCTCATGTTACAACCACGAATTCGCTCTGAATCCTCTTCCGTTCCAGTTGTGAATTCATCATCAATGGCTCCATATTTCGAGCGAGTTCCCTTCCATATTTCGAGCGAGCTCCCATGGATTATGATGACACAAAGGCCAACGATGGGAACCGCGATGGACAGACAAAACACACATGGCAGAAAATATACTCCGTTCTTTCCCTCCTCCCACGAGGGGCCAAGTCTCCAAGGTATGTGATATCAAGTTGACAAATTTATTTATTAATCAAATAACGTTACATATCTAAATAGTGTTGTTTATTTATTAATCAAATAATGTTATAGTGCTGTTTTAAGATAGATTATTTTGGACACATAATTATTTAGTTGAGAATATCTCAATCACACACTAATTTAGAAAACATCTAGATCTAAATAACACATGAGGAATGGTAACATATTTTTTTACATAGAAATAATCATTATAGGGAAAGTGGGTTGTACAATCATTTTGGTTCTTTTCATTAATTACATATGTACACAACTAATAATTACAAAATAAGAGTTATAAGAATGGAACCATTTAAATTTTAGATAAATAAATTTAAACATTATGAAAAATTAATAAAATTTAATTGGTAATGTTAAACTATGGAGGAGTTGCAATTTTTTTTGGGTCAAATACAACTAATGGTCAGTTAATGCATATACACCGCGTACAATGCAAAACTTAATGATACACTGCCTGCAACTGTTATAGTAAACTTATATTAAAAATTAAATGACTATATATTTCATTTTCAATAAATTAAACAAGTGTTGCAGGGCAGCGTAGTCCCTGCTATTTAAGTGAGCATTATGTATTTTGAAATATTACAAATTGATATATGAAACATAAAAGTTAATTGTGTAAAAAAGTAAGAATTTGCATAATTTTTTGGTGCATAGTAATCAACGTTCAAATTTAAATCTATAACAAGTCAATATTTTTAATAACTTGTTAATAATTTTTTAATAACTGATCAATATTTTTTAATTTCTTTAAATTTACTCTTGTTTTTTATCCGGAATAAAAAATAAATAAAAAATAATAAGATAACAACTCCTTGTATTTCTTTCTGACTGATCTCCAACTCTCATCCAACACAGGACTGATCTCGAACTCGGAGTACGAACTTTCAGGTTCCTTAAGCACTCGACTGAAAAGATAAAAATGAATGGTTACTAACAACACTAATTTATAATATACACCTTAATTGAAAAGCGTTCAAAACTCTGCAAGACATAGAATTATTAATCAAAAGTATTTAAAAGGTTAGTCTGTTGCATGAACTTTGTCTTCGCATGGAACTTTCATATACAAATAAAATCCTTGGACTGGCACATCAATCAATGGGAAACAGATTTGCCGACAATTTATTTATTTTGGTGGATAAATAGCTAACTACACTATGTTTTATTTAATTTTTAGATTATATATATATATATATATATATATATATATATATATATATATAGCTAATTTTGTTTAAAATTTTAATCTGAATTTGTTAAATTCACAAGTTTAAATTGTATAATAACATAATATAAATTTCATAAAAGTTTGCAAACATGTTTTAAAAAATTAATAAAAAATATAATTTTATTTAAAATTATATTTTATTTACTTATGGATATAGCTTAATGAGTAATTTCTTTGTTCCAAAGTCATTGTAAAGAAAGAGATTCAATGTTCAATTCTTAGTGAATTAGATCAACAAACAAAAAAATTATATTATATTTCAATTTAAAAAAAAAAATTTAATTAATTAATTAATTGTTATATTAAAATATAATAATAATTTATATTAACTAATAATTTTTTTAATTATATATATATTCTATTATAGTTATCTCTAAATTAATAAAGTAAACTTTTAATCAAAATGATCTTAAATAATACCAAACAACTCAAAATGTTAAATTTAAAATGTATTAATGCCTGGAAATAGTTATCAAATATTTTGGTTGTTTTCCAACCAAATTTTAGTTTGCAAATTAAATTAAAAACATAGATTTATCTTTTGGTTTTTATGTGTCATTATGCGATGTCATTTTCTATCTCATATAAAAATGTCATTTGTAATACTGCATCCATCACAATGGGATGGATAATTAAGATGTTACTCGAGAATACAAAGCACTATGTAACAAAATTAAAAGGGTCACATGTAAATGACCGATAGAGATCGATCTTCACGCAAATCCCACCCTACTTCTCTATAGATTAGCTTAGTACTCCACATCATAATCTAGGATCTATTTTGCATAATTGTATATACACATTATAATTAATACTACAACTTGCAAGTTTAATTTAGTCAATCAATGTTGTTGTGAAATACTATTATGTTTTTTTTTTTCTAAGTAAGTCTAAAATCTATTATATGAACATATAGTACAGAGCGATCCTAGCCTGAAGCAGGCATACTGTCAGCAAAATGACAAAAATAGAGCTGCCCTGTACGGGAAACCAGCTCGAGCAGAGTATAAGAGCTGTCTCTTCCGAGGAAACCAGCTTTAGCATGATGGTTATAAACAGAAAGACAGAGTCGCCCACGAGGGGAAACCGACTCATTCTATGTTTGTAACTGAGAACTGAAACAACAGTATAAGCCAAAAAATCAAAGAGTCCTAGCAGGATTACATGGATTTGCAGATTATCTAGAGGCCGTAGTCTCCTGAAGGCTGCTCCTCTTCTATCCTGCACCATCCTGCGCTTTCATCAGTGTGGGCCGGGTTGCTCTGAAATGCAGCTGGTTCAGCATCTTGAACGCCATCTTGTGAATCTTTAGCATGCTGGTGGGCAGAGCAGCCTTCTCCAGCTTTGCGCGCCTCATCAGTACCTGTAAGGAGGGTGAATTGCGGAGAGGGAGAGAGCGCAGCCTCGTTCGGGATGGAGGAAGGCGGAGGGGCGGGAGTGGTCTCAGCTACCTCTTTGAAAGAGACAGTGACAGTAGCGATGATCAAAGGCTTGTTGGTGCTACTTTGAAAGTGGAAAATGGCGGAAGAGGGACTGTGGAGGGGCGCTGCAGGGAGGGGAACAGCATGAGACCTGGAAGAACCGGGACGGGGTCTGCGCGAGGCAGGGGAAATGCGGTTGCGCAAATTGCTGGAATGGCGCCTCACTCGAGGCCTTTCGAAGCTATCTGCAGGGGAAGACGATTCCGAAGAACTAGAGGGAGAGCGCCAACCTCTGGAAGAAGAAGCTCTCGTATTACCCCGACGGCAGCGAAGCCGATGCCTTAATCTGGGCATGGTGGGGCAATAGTCGAGACTAGGGCCAGACATGAGGCGAGGAGGCGGCGAGTTCCAGAGAGCAGACGAAGTAGCGTGCAGACCAGAGCAAAATGGACTGTGGGAGAAATGCAGGCCTGGATAAAGATCGAAACAGCAAGTGAGCGGACACCGACGGCCAACTTGCGTGCGGAAACTGGGCGAGGAGGCCTCCGCAGGGCAACTAAAATTGAGCGGCTTAACTTGCCGAGTCATGAAGCGCCGGAGGGTGTGACAGACCAGAATGGTATGGAGATGAACCTGCAGAGCAACCAGACGGAAATAGAAATGAAAAAGCCGAATGAACATTGCGTGAGGACTAGCGTTCAAGTAGGGAGGATCGTTTCCTCGTCGTTCCCACCAGTGTAAATGCTGCGTTGGGTGGAGTAAATGCGCAGTAGGCATGGCTGCGAGGAGTAAATGCGAACGAGCCCGAGGCCACGTGCTATCCCGTGGCATGCCATCCTTCCGGACGCCCCTAATCACCTGCAGCCGGGGAAAATACTATTATGTTAATAGGCTTAAATTAAAATTTTAATATGAAGGCAATGTTAATTTAAGGGTTATAAATCTATAAGCCCTCAGGAATCTCGGTGTTGAGATACATAAATGATGCCCTGTAAATTCAACGTTTTAATTATATATAACATTTAATATGGAATTGGAGAAAACGAAGTTATTGATTGTTTGATGTATCCCACTACACTCACTCCCTGAAAAAAATGACAAGTTCGTCCATTAATTTTAATTTTCAGAAGAAACTGAACTAATTTCTCCATCGTCCACTTCACTTTTGGAATTTTTTGAAGGAAAAGGAAATGATGTTGTGTACAAATGCACTCAATTAATTTAATTATGAACCTGATCTTGATTAATTATTTAGCCAAGTTGGCGTTATTACACCTGGAACAGGGTGGCGGAGCACATTGAATACCCAATAAGGCATTCAATGACTTCGTGTGCGCTCTCGGCTCTCGCTTCTCCCCAAATCTCGATTATCCTCAATGCTCTTTCCTTGCGGGTTGCATCCATTTTTTTCCATTTTCGCTCACAGCCCCTCATTCATAGAGGGTTTAAGTTGTGCAATCCATCATCCACATAGGGCAAGTTATCATCCATGGTCTAACACTAAATTTTCCTTGGCCTTTAATCAGCAACAAAAGCAAATGTAGGGCCTATTGATCTAGTTTTTGAATCTGTTGATTAAGATTGAGATGGAAACCTAGTATCATAGTAGGTGGGAGTAGTGCAGATTTCAATATCATCACCATTAGCATTTGTCTAATTTCTGTCCATTTAGATAAAATCATACACGAGGTGTCGAGGCGAGAACTTCGACTTAATCCAACAAGTCGATTAGTCCTTGCGGATTCGATCCCTTTTTGAAGTCTTCTCACTACTCCATGTCACAGGTCTTTAGTCGGGAGGTATTATTTTTTATCCTCCTATCGAGAAAATCATGTCTTCCTCAATTTTTCATTTTCAAGTTTAGCTTGGGCTATAAATTCCATTGTGATAAATGTTTTGATTTCTTTCACACACTAGAAAATCTCCACTTGATCTTTTGTTGCCATATCCATGTTCTAAGTAACCTGTATGGTGCATCTTCTTTGGCTTCTAATGAATAGCCTAAATAAATGTAAATTATCTATTATTCATTAATTATTTGGTGGGATGACGAATTTGTGGCTTTCAGAGAAAACTATGTGGGATGATGAATTTGTGGATATTTTAGAAGGACACTATTTCATTTTCGATTTTTTTTATAAAGGGTTCATTTCATATACACTTGTCAATAGAAGTACAATTTTTTGTATAACATTTCATCTCTAAAGGTTTAGATGAATATATGCCCTTCCAAATGAAATTAAGACTAGCCAGTCAAATTTTAACTTTGGTAGTAACCATTACTAAGTTTTCACATTTACACTTTTACTCCTACATGTTAAACTGTTGAAGAAAATAAAAATAATCATAAGCAATAACTCTCGATAGGTATATTTATTTTCATCTCATTCTTATTCATTTTTTATGCAAATACTTGCTTAAATTATAGTGGGAAGTAAGTAATTGATAGTAAATCGGTTATTTACCTGAGTGTGAGCTATTTTCAAGGATTTTGATTTTAGGTGATTTTCCTATGAAGCTTAACAATGAAAAATAATTACAAAAATATTACAAAATCTTGGCAGTAGAAGGATAGTATCAATAAGAGATGACCATGAGCGTATCAGAAAGTATAATCTGGCTAATAGCCAGTTGGTCTTAGGAGGAGCAAGCTAGGTCATTTTTATCAATAGCACGAACCATCTCCATTCCTTAATTCCATAGAAGATGAACCAATGTCTGCCCTATTGTTTCCCATGATTGAATAAGAAGTTTGTGAGACAAAAGTTAATGTCCTTGTGGCACAAAAATAGGAAAAAATATATTTAGGGTAAAATTATACCCTTGCTCTATTGTAACCTTTTCAAAATGACCATATAGAAATGAGTAGTAGTCGTGGTTTTTACTAATTCAAGTTTTATTTTTATTCAGTGGTTTTTACTAATTCAAATTTTATTTTTATTCAGGAATTTTTTTGCAGATCATTTTTTTTAACTAGATGGTTATTGTCCTTAAATCCAATTGTCTTGTTTATTTTAGAAATATATATCTCCTAAGGGTTCTTAAATTGACTTCATGGTTGTGCAGCTTAAACTTTAATGTCAAATAATCTGATTTCATGATCTAATATTATTTTCCTTGGTAATTCTCTATTTTAAAACAAAAATTTGTTTCAACTAGGGATTTCAATTTGGTCTTGTATTATTCTATAAAAAACATATTGCATTGGGTTTAAACTAATTTTGAGACCGATAAAGTGTAATAATAGTGTATATGAAAAAAAATCAGTAGCTATAATCATATGTATTCAACTCCACACCCTGTAAATAGAAATATTCAAATTTTAATTTGCACCGCATAAACATAGGAATTCAAACCCATAGTAGCCATACTCATCTGTATTCAACTCTACACAACATAAATAGAAATATTGGAGTTTTAATCTGCACCAAGTAAACATAAGGATTCAATCACATTATAATGGGATTGAATCCTATTTTAACAATATTTATTCTTGCAAAAGCTCAAGTATCCATCACATGAATTAATTTTGAAAGGAATATATTGGGATGGAGAAAATTCTTGTATATAGCTATGGCATCAAATAATTTGGAACCTAATATTTTATTTGTATTCAATGTTTGTTAAAAATCTTGAGAAAATTATTTTTAAATCTATCATAGATGTCACGGATGTAACAGATGAAAATGTGTGGGTACCAATTCACACTGGACAACAATGATCTTTGCATAGACATTACAGCCCAAGAAAATGAAAATATTTTCCTTCTATTAAAATTTATTTTCATATTGTCCATAGGAACATGTTATGATATATGCATATATGGCAATATAAAATCCTAAATTATTCTATCTTCTACCAGGATAGCTAAAACATCTATTCAACAACCTAAGTGACTATCAAAACTATTTTGTAGAGCATAATAGAATTACAAGATCTATAGTTGTTGCAATATTCCAAATCTCAAACACCATAAGACTGCAATTCACAAAGTGTCTAGAGGCTTATAAAAAGAAAATTTGAGATAAAATGTTGCTTGCTATTGAAAATATCACATGGATTATAGAGCCAAAACAACCATAAACCATATATGAAGGAATATAAAATCTAAAAACTTCTTGTGATACAAAGAAATATTGACAAATTAAAACAACACAAGAAACCTTAGACAAACACTTTGTGCATATATTTCATAATGAATGAAAGAAACCAAGACGTTTATAAGACTTTTTCAGAAGAAAACTCAAAAACCTATAATGGCATACTAATATCAATACTTACTATAAATGAAGAATATAATGTTTTGAAGTGATAATAGCACAAAACCAAATGCAAAATTCGCATCCAAATGGTTAGCGCAACCATTTAGATTCTAAAATTGTAAGGTGATGGTTGTTGGGCATAACTTCCTCAATGAGCCATTTAGTATATATGTTGAAATTATTTGTTTATGGGAAGTTTCTTTTTTCTTGTCATGTTGTTTAAAAGATATGAACATAATATTATTAATTTTTTATATCCTTAAAAACATTATATAATATAAACAAAATTGTTTATGTTCAAAGATGAAAATTCTTCACGTGCAATTGCCTACTAAGGGATAAGGACTTGCATAAATTTTTGGTGGGTAGTAACGACTACTAAGTTTGCGTATTTACACTTTTACTCCTACATATTAAAGCGTTAAAGAAAAAATCTCATTGTTTTCATCTTGTTCCTATTCATTTTTTATTCAAATACTTGCTTAAATTATATTTGCATAAATTATGGTGGGTAGTAACTGATTGTGAGTATGAGTTATTTTCAAGGACTTTAATTTTAGACACTTTTCCTATGAACCTTAACAATGAAAAATCATTGCACAAATAATTTAAAAACATGGTTAAATTTTGCAACTACATCTAGAATTGATGGCAAAAAACCAATGGTAGTTATCCACATGGCACAAAGGCTGCAATAAGACCTTCAAAGTTATGGTCCAATCAAATGTTTGAAAATTAATTTTTCAACAATATTAAAAAATAAATATTTTTTTTCAAAATTAAACATTAGAAATTGCATTGATCAATGGTAAACTAATAGTTGTCAACAGGAAAATCAATATTTAGAGTAACAAGACTAATAAAAATCAATTATAAATTATAAGGAGAATAATTTGAAAACTAATTTTTAAATTAGAATATTTATGTTTATCTCAAATTTAAATTTATTATGTTTAGATCCTCGAAAATTTACAAAATTATTAATAAAGAAAAAAGGAGTAGAAAATGACATAGAATTATTATTTTTCGTTTTATTTAAACATTGCATTTTTGTTTATAAATTTCATTAATTTTTTTAAGGAAAAAAATTGTAATTTTATTTATCTGTAAAATAAATTAAATTTTGCAAATGTGACCACATTCAGTAGCTATATGTCTCATGAGAATAACTAAAAAAAATATTTTTCCCCATAGCTTGCGGTGGTAATGTCTTTCCTTCATGTATTTAATTTTCCAAAATAATGAATGTCATTTATATAATTCCCACATACATCAACATATACAAAATTCATGATAAAGCTCCAAAAATATCATATTATGCAATGAATAAGACTAATTATCATTCAACCCAAGGGTCAAGAAAATATTTCTCGACGATTCTAAATGTGTCTTAGTCTAATTCCAATCTAGCCTTCAACAGGGAGTTTGCTTTAGACTTTCTATGCATATATACATTATCAAATGAAATAGGTGAAAAATAGATGAGTTATTAGCTGATTTTTTGATAAATAGGCAAAAAACGTAGTTCCTAATTCTTGTTGTTCCCTTCATCCCGTTTATTATCACCTATGAATCCCCATATATATGTAAGAAGTTTATTCTCTTATTTATGTCCATTTGTAATAATATCTTAAGAGAAATTAATTTGAAAAATTATTTTTAGCTGTCCTAAGGTTTGAAAAGAAGGAAAGATAATTTGTGTTTGTAATATAAACTATTACACCTACCCCATCCATTGAGGGGGAAGCTTAAACAACTCCATGGAAAAAATATCATAGGGAATTTATTTGAATTGTCATGTCTAGTTGTGGAGAGGTGGGAGAGGGGGGTAATTTTGTGATCATATTGTTTGCAATTTCCACATTGTGGAAAGCTATCTTGATGTCATATGGCCTTTTATCTTCATAAATGGCTTGATTCTTCTCCAACCACATCCCCCAATCCACTATTAGAGGAAGATATTTTTGTTGAAGTTTATGGTTTATTGATAGCCACTATGCAAGGCTTTCCTCTATGGAGGTTCCTTCCAAGACATAGGATTGTCCTTCATGTTGTCTAATTTCCTTCCAAACTTCTTGCACAAAAGGAAAACTTAATAAAAGGTGGTCAACCGATTTAGAGTTTGTTGAGTAAATTTTAATGTCCCCCTCCAAGTAACCAATACAGGAGTTCAACTTAGTAGCCTAATTGATTCACATAGGTTATAGTTGGAAAAAGGGATCGCTTAATTTAATTGTTTAAATGTTATTTAGGTGAAAAAAGCAAAGTGACATTGAATAATTAAATTAAAAAGGGGTATAAAAGATAAAATCTATGGTATTATAATGACCCATGGTATTCTAACCTATGGTATTCTTATGAACCATGGTATTCTTGTAGTTTTTAACCTTGTACAAAAATTATCTACAAACGAATCTTAAGAACAAAAAATAAACAATAGCGAGAGCATAAAACATAAAACAGATATACACAAAGATTTTCCGCTGGATCCCAAATCGGGACGACCATCTTGATTTTTCATTATATTCCTTTCAGTGTTACAACACATATATATACATGTCGAATCATACATAAACCCCAATCCATTAACCCTGGATTAGAACATAACCATAGTTCCCTTAACCGGATCTACAAAATACTAGGGGCCAAAAACCATCGTCCCCCGAAAACCCATGTGCAAAATCATGCACAAAACCATGGGTGGGTCCACCTATGAGTGGGTACGCACACATACCCAACATTCTCCCACTACCCAACATTCTCCCACTTGTTGTTTTCTTTCCGCAGGGGGCCACAGAAGAGCTTAATAATCAGTCCAGCTCTGTAACACCTATTGTTTCTCTACACCAAGAGAACTCCTGAGTGCTCACAGACTTCGTCAATGCATCTGAAACATTCTTCAAAGTGTCCACCTCTACTAGAAACACCCTTTTATCCTCAACCATATCTCTCACAAAGTGATATTGAACATCAATGTGCTTTGTCTTTGAATGATAAGAAAGATTCTTAGCCAAGAAAATTGCTCTTTGGCTATCATACTCTATCCTTATAGCTTGTGCACCAACCCCATACTTGAACACAATCTCTGCAACCAAACTGCTTCCTTGCTTGCATGAGTCGCTACTATGTATTATGCCTCTGTAGTTGAAAGAGCCACTACAGACTGTCTTTTACTCATCCAACTAACTGCACCTCCAAATAGGCTAAACACATACCCACTTGTAGATCTTCTTTGTTCGAGATCTCCAATCCAGTCTACATCAAAAAAACCATGAATGTCCAACAATATTTTCAATCCTGGTCTTCCCTGGTAGCACAAGCCATAATCACTAGTGCCACGCAAATATCTTAAAACCCGCTTCACTGATGTCCAATGCTCCTTCCCTGGGTTTAGCATAAACCTGCTCAATACTCCCACTGCATGTGCAATGTCTGGTATAGTACATACCATTGCATACATCAGGTTACCCACTGCACTTTCATATGGAACACGGGACATATCCTCCTCTTCTTCTTGTGCCTTGGGACATTGTTCAGCAGACAGCTTTACACCTACAGGAATTGGAACATTCACCGGTTTACTATCCTGCATATTGAACCTCTGTAATATAATCTCGACAAAATTCCTCTGGTTTAACCAGAGCTTCCTCTTTGGCTGATCTCTCTTAATTTCCATGCCCAAAATATAGTTTGGAGCACCAAGATCCTTCATGTCAAATTTGGAGAACAGTTGGGTCTTCAAATCTTGGATAATTTCTTTGTCATTTCCAATCAACAACATATCATCCACATACAATACTAAATAAATAACACGGTCACCAATTAATTTAAAATAAACATAGTGATCCTCCTTGCTTCTGGTGAAGCCAAGTCCCCATATATAGGTATCAAATTTTTGATACCACATCCTTGGTGATTGTTTTAACCCATCATAGAGACTTCTTTAACCTGCATACCAGTTCTTTCTTACCCTTCACCATAAAGCCTTCAGGTTGTTTCATTTAGATCTCCTCTTCCAAATCCCCGTGAAGAAATGGTGTCTTCACATCCATCTATTCTACCTCAAAATCAAATGCAACAGCAATAGATAAAAGTAATCTAATAGAAGTAACTTTTGAAACAAGAGAAAAAATATCACCAAAATCAATTCCCAGCATCTAGGAATAACCTTATGCTACCAACTGAGCTTTGTATTTCTCCACCTTGCCTTCTACATTCATCTTCTTCTTAAACACCCATTTTCTCCCGATGGGCTTCCTTCCAGCGGGCAACTCCACCAGATCCCATGCCTCATTTTTATGCAAGGGTTCCATTTCATCAACCATGGCGTCCTTCCAAAGTTTTCCATCCTCTGAATCTACTGCCTCCCTGATGGTTCTGGGGTCATTATTAGTTAAATTTAAAGAAAAATTTGAACAGAAAGTAGATGGACTATACCTTTCTGGTTGTCTTCTTTCCCGAACTGATCTTCTCATAGCTGGAGTTTGTGGCTCTTCCTCTTCTGAGTCTTCTTCTGTTGTAGAGTCTAATTCATCCTCCTTTAGCTTAAAATCTATCTTCTCAGGTTCCTTTGGTAGGACTTCATGTTTAAAAACATCTTTCGCCTCTCTAAACACTACATCTCGGTTGTACACAACCTTCCTTGTTTTTGAGTTCCAAAGCTTGTAACCCTTTAAACCATCCTTATACCCAATAAAGATGCACCTTTCGTCCTTTTCTCCTTTGGAACATGTACATATGTATCACATCCAAATACCCTCAGATGTGAAAGAGAGGGTTTCTTACCAGTCCCTACCTCATGTGGAGTATTATCCTCCAACACTGATGAAGGTGATCTGTTAACCAAGTAACATGAATTCTCCATTTCCTCTACCCATAATTATTGTCCTAGCCCAGTACCACTGAGCATGCTTCTTTCCTTTTCCATCAGTGTTATGTTCATTCTTTCTGCCACTTCGTTTTGTTGAGGTGTGTATGGAGTAGTCTTCTGTCGTGCTATACCACACTTCTTATAGAAATCTTCAAATTCCTTCTTGCAGAACTCCCCACCATTATCTGTCCTTAGCACCTTTATCTTCTTCTTTGTCTGGTTTTCCACCAGAGCCTTAAATTCTTTAAATCTGTCAAAGACTTCAGATTTCTTCCTCAAGAAATATATCCATGTATTCCTTGAGAAGTCATCCATGAATGAAACATAGTACACAGACTTACCCAGCGACTTTAACCGACATAATTCCAACACATCACTTATGCAATAAGCCTTAATATCTCTTTATTGCTCGCTTCTCTTACTACCTGTATACTAACTCACCCAGTTCTGCTTCCCATATACACAATTTTCACAGAAATCGAAATCCAGAGAGATATTAGACATACCTTCTACCATACCATTTCCATGCAGTATCCGAAGGCCCTTCTCTCCAATATGTCCAATCTTTTGATGCCATAGCATGGTCTTTTCTCCAGAAACTGCTAGGCTTTCCGCTCCACTTTCGGGAACCACAGAACTGTTGCACCCATCAACAATAGTGTTGCCCTGAAGCTTGTACAAATTTCCAATCTGAACTCCCCACATTAATACCAGTGCTACCCAAACCATCTTACAAGTATATTTCTCGAACACTATTTTTACACCTGCATCATCAATCTTGCTTACAGAAATCAGATTTCTAGCCAATGTAGGAATGTGCATAACACCAGGAAGTGTTCTAATCCTTCCACCTTGCAGCTTCAGCTTGATGTTTCCACATCCGACGATTACGGCCTTCCTATCATCCCCTAAGAATACATCACCACCATCATATTTCTCATACTCATAGAACCACTCCCTATGGGGAGTGAAGTGAAAGGATGCACCTAATTCAATCAACCATGACTCATGATCTACATGTGTATTTGAAGAAGAATCCAAATACACATTCCCACCTTCATCTGAGGTGGTTTTTGCCTCTACAGAAGGAGAATCATCAAATCCCTTTCCTTTCTCAAGGGCTTTAGATCTGCAATCCTTTTTGTAGATCCCTTCCTTTCCTCATTTCCAACACACCTTTTCAAACTTTCCAGGAGATTTAGATCTCCCTCTAGATTTAGATCTCCCACTCGAAACCTTATCCTTGTTTCTGTCCTGGGACCTTCCTCGTACATATAAGGCATCTTGTTAGGCGGATAAATCATTCTTGCGGACAAGAAATATCTCCCTAGTATCACAAGGATAGCTAGAAACAAATAGGACAAATGTAAACTACTTTCTCTAGATTATATATGATTTAGAATTTTCTATGATGAAGAAAGGACCTACCTGTGATCCAATGCTAGTTGAATTCTTCTTTCTCCTCACTCCAAGAAGTCACCTCTTAAGACCTGCAAACAAAGACATGGAAGAGAATCAAAATCACCTGCAATATATACTAATTCAAAAATCACAAATCTATCTTAATGATCAAGGAATTTAAGAAATAAGTCATTCAAGTAAACACATAAACAAATTATTGAGAAAACAGGATCCATTTGTATTATCTTTAAATAAAAGAAGGAGTCTTACAACCGTGTTCGCCTTGATGTCATACAGGTCCTTCTGGGGTCCGGAACAAGCGTTTTCCTTTGGTCTGACAAGCCCTTCCACTCTTTGAACTAGCCTAAATACGTGTATGTAATAATTCTCGCATGGATAATAGCTAGAAAAAAGACCTTCTCTATCGTAGCTACCAAGTACAAAGCAAGTACTAAGTGTATACAAAATGCATAGAAAAGTTTTACATATATGAGCATGTACCCTTGAGATTGAACCAAAGCTTCAATTTATAGGAGAAGGAAAGTGGTTACAGCTCCAAAATGGAAGGGATAGAGTCCTCTTATCAAGGGATTAAGTTCCAAAGACCAAGGAATAAGCTCCTTTTATGAAGGAATGAATGTTCATGAATGGAGGGAGTGAGGCTTCGAGTGGATAACGCCTTCTAGAAGCTTCCAGTTGGGAGAATATTCGACCAGCTGGGCTTCTAGAATTTACTTTCACCTTCAATTTACCTTTTACAGGGGTACGCACCTTTAATGAAGAAAACGTGTGGTCGGCTCCGCAGTTTTTAGAGCAAAAGGGTGCGGTGCCGCAGGTAAGGCTAAGGAAAAGTGCGATACAAGTGTTTTTATGATTTTTACAAGATTTTCTCCAAATTCAGGACTTGGTTTAGAAACTTTAGGGTTGTAGACTTCTAAGGGAGCATTATATAGGTATTGATGAACCCATATAGACATTAAAATGTCATGGTGACAAAATAATGTGTAACAGATTGGCCCCTAAAGCGTGAAGTCTGAGATAATTCGAAGAGTGAAGTGCTTTATCATTCCGAGGATTGGCTTGTGGACGCCAGTTGGAGCCTGTAAAAACATTCAATGCAAACATCTATATATATATATATATATCATCGCTGAGGTAGGCATTCCCATACTCAGAGCAAAAACTAGCTAAATCAAAACTTAACTAAAATGTTATGATATAGAAATTATTCTAATATTACATCAATAGTAGACATAGGATGGACGCAGCCATCTGTCATGAATAGTCTACATAATGAACATTAAAACTCCTCGCAGCCTCGATGGTGGAAACTAGATCCAGGGTCTTGATTTCTGCTTCCCGAACTAGTATGATTCTATCCATGCGATTGATTGTGTCGAAGTCGAACATGGTAGAAACCACCTGATTACCAATCAATGATGTGAATTGTTAACAAGTGTGAGAGAAACCACCAATAATGATAATGGCTCTCAAAGTACTTAGTACAATCCATGAAGTGTGAATAAATTATTTGAAGTCGAACACTTCATAGAATCATCCGATTGGAGGTCAATGATGTAACTTGTCGTCGAAGGTGAGAAATTTTCCATTAGAGCATGAAAATTCCAAGGTACTAATAGGATTCTAGGTCAACTTCCTAGATGATGAGCTGTCGTCGATAGAAAGTGACCCGTCGTAGGAAAGCCCATGACACGAAACCATTATATCAAGTTTTGTAGAAATATTTTGCAAGGACTAACTTAGGGATGGTCAACGCGAATGGAGACAAATGTTTGCATTGAATGGTTTATTTGAACTGTCCTCTTGAACACATAACGACACTACAAATGGTTTGGTAACAATTGACCTAAAGATAATACCCATAAATCGGCTGAAGACTTTCAATGTGGTTTGATTAACTGATAGGCAAAGGATTTTCCCAACCCAGGTAGAAGTGTGACAAAAAGTGTCGTGTTCAAGAGTGATATACTGCTTTTAATCAAAGTGTGACAACTAGATCCATTTTCTCTCTTTTTCCCCCACCATTTCTGGCAAATACCTCTTTATTTTTTACAAGCTTGAGGAGGATAACATTTGCTTGTTATATAAGCTCATCCTTCGGATGAGTCCAACTTAGTATAAAATCGAACCCTAAGAAGGAGTTGTTCATCCCTGTTTCTAATTGACAGGTCCTTTACTGTTAAATTTTAACGAGTCCATTATAGGAGAAATTTGGTGTTTTTCAATTTTAGGGAGTCAGAAAAAAAACTTAAGAAAACTCTATGGGTGTACTTTTTCGTACATTTAGTCTCTCAAGCCCGAAAAAGGATAAAATAATACAGGAGAGAATTCTATTGACCATGATTAGTCAACGTATACCTTTTTCGTAAATAGTCCATTTCAGTCCGGAAAAGGGGCAAACTTATAATGAAGGGACGATTGTTCATTTCCTTTAACGAGTTCGAATAGTCAAGTACTCGGCAATATTTTCATGTTTAGAGAGTCTGAAAAGGGCTTAAAAGAGAACTCAAGATTTCACTTTTTCGTTAGTTTTAACGAGTTGGAAAAAGGGATAAAAATGTACTCATGGTTTTCTCTTTTTCGTAAGTTTTAACGAGTTCGAAAATGGGATAAAAATGTACTCATAGGTTTCGCTTTCTCATAATTTTTACCGAGTTCGAAAAAGTGATAAAAAGTATACTCCTTTTCAAAATGATCATTTTACCCAAAAAATCCTGTATTCTGTACAAAAACTCAAAAATTAAACATACCTATTTATGATTAATAAAAATAATTCGGAAAACAACTTTTCAAAGTGGAAAATAAACAAAATTATATTTCATTTATTCAAAAAATCTTATATAAAAGGAGTTTTTCTATATCATTTTTACCATTTGATTCCAGAGTAAAAGTTGAGAGCTTTTGGTGAAAAACGTTCCAGAGGAGATTAAGGAAAATTCGACCGTCGAAATTGAAAATCGTCAGCTCCAGGTAATCCACATCATCCTCGCCTTCATTTTTGTCTGTTCACTTTCTTGATTTAGGTTTTAAATTCACTTTTTAGGAGAAAAATATGTTCAAAATTTCGCCCACGGGGGTCCGCAGGTAATACACATGACACCTGCGAACCCCGACAATTTTTCAAAGAGAAAATTATCGTGGTCCCGCACTTTTTGTACAGAACGTGTGCGAACCTCCGCACTGTCTCTGTGCAGAAGGTGCGGGGGCGCCGTGAAGAAAATAAAATGATAGATTCTCCCAAAATAAACCAAATTTTTTCACTCAAATTGTTTCTAATCTTCCAATTTTCCGATTACAGAATATCTACAATGCTCAAGTGGAGGGAACGCGAACATGAAGAGGTTGATGAGGCCGCAATGGTACATGCACCCACATTGCGTGTATTGAGATAATGTGGTTTGTATAAATTCTGGGCTATTCAGCGTATGAGGGCCCAAGTAGACTTACTCACATGGATAGTAAACAAGTGGGACGTCCAGGAACAGTGCTTCATAATTGGAGATCACCGACTCGAAATCAAGCTGGAAGATATATATTTTCTTACTAGTTTATCAAAGAGAGCTGAACCAATCTCTTTTTTTGGGGCTAGGGTAGGTGGCCAACCTGTCACTAGCCTTCAGCAAGAGTTCTACAATGAGGAAGCAGATCCCAAAGACAAACGCATTGATATAAAAACAATCATCTGTCCTGAACTCAAAGTGGTTGCGTTTAGTGTAACCCGATTGTGTGGGAGCACAGCTCCACACGTTGCTACTAGATCCCAGATGCAGACTGTTGTTGATTGTTTCAGAGGCACCATCTTCAATTGGTGTGAGGCAGTATTGGCCAACGTAAAAGGCCAATTGACTCGCGCAAAGAACTCAAAGTTGAAAAACTTTGTGTGTGGAGATATTGTTGTCACATTTTCTCTGGAGAGAATTCCTTCACTTTCCCCACAGCTTATATCATTTAGTGATGGTACAGTCAGGGAGCCTCAGATGGTCCAATGGGTTGCACTGATGGCCCGTCATAGCGAAGGCGGTGAGATTTTTTGTTTCAATCTAGCTTATTTCCATTGGTTGGAGAACCAAATCTTCGCTATAGAAGATTTCCCATATGCCGGGATGGACTTCTGTGGTGATCGAGAGATGTCCCTTCCTCCGAGAACACAATGGGATGACTCAGGTAAGAATCATTTTGACATGTTCGAAATTCTAATTTTTATTTTGTTTTTGTTTAAATCGTCCAATACTAATGACAAAAAAAATTAAAATGCAGATGTTCATCCACGTAGGCCAGCTACACTCCGTCACTTCGACAGGAAGCAAAGACAGCCCGTTGCAGCACCACAGGATCAGGCAACTGAGATTCTTACTGACCTAGAACACAACCTAGAACGGTTGACCTTGGATATCCCAGAGACTTCGATAGATGATATCCTTCTCCGTCTTCAGATACATGTTATTGGAGTTCCTGGTTAGTTCAGGAGATTCCTGAATAGAGTAGAGCGAGCTATCGTGTATTATCATGATCACCACCACGGATAGTGGATGATTGTGCAAACTATGAAATTTTTGTTTTTTGTATCACTATTTTTGCCGATCATAAGGTGTTTTAAACCTATAATCGAGGACGATGTAATATTTTTTGAAAACATTACTCTTACTCTATGACATTACTACTATTTACGGCTATATGTTCAACATGTTTATCAAATGTTTCTTTTATTTAATGCTTTAATGTTGCAAATGTCTGTTTATAATACTAGTAGCTAATGCATCAGCCAATGTGTTTAAATTTCTTGGAATGTGTTGATATTCAATGTAATCAAACTCTTGTTCCAAGAGACGTACCTTCAAAAATAATCTCAATAATACTGGATTTTTAATTGCGTGTACTCAATTTAAATGTAATACAATGAGTTTAGAATCTAACCTAACGATCAAACGTCGAATTCCAAATTAAAAGGATTCAGATAATAACTCAATCACTGTGCTATATTCTGCAATATTATTCGTTGTTTGACCGAGGCTTACCCCATGCATAGATATTAACTCATCAGTGGGTGAATAAATAACCCAGGCTGCGGAAGAAATGTTTCGTGTACTACGAAAAGCACCATCATCATAACCAATATACGTTTGAAGGGATATCGACATCTGAAATATCAAGAGTAATCCAGATAAGCAGGGATAGTAGTAAAAACAAACTTAAACTAGGCACACTCTTCTAATCTAAGGCACACTAGCTACGAAAAGAACTAATATACAAATAAGATCTCCACACAAGATTTAAGCATAATATCTCTTCAGATAAAGCCCATTTCTAGGTTTGTCTAAAGATACCCCATCATAATCAGTCAATTCATAGGCCCCTTTTGCAAGCACTCGCTTGACAATATAAGGACTGTGCCACATGGGTTCGAATTTCCCAGCTCCTATTTTATCATTAGCTTGGTTGTATACCAATACTAGGTCACCCTCTGAAAAAACACGAGGTGTAACACTCCTATCATACTGAGATTTTATTCATTTTTTATGAGCCTCGGTAGCTAATGCAGCGGTGCGCTGAGTCTCATCTAATTGAGCTAAGTATAAAAAGTGTTTTTCCTCTTCAGAGTTGGCTGGTAGTAACTCTATGGCTAATTGGAGTGACGGTATATCAAATTCAATCAGTAACACAGCTTCTAAAGCATAAACTAGCTGAAAAGGAGTGAAACCTGTTGCAGTTTTTGCTGAGGTTCGATATGCCCAAAGTGCTGAGAAAAGCATAGTATGCCAATTTGATTTATGAATTCCGATTATCCTTCTAATCTTAGTGGTTAAAACTTTATTTACAGCTTAAACCTGACCATTAGCCTGTGGGTAATATGGTGTAGAACTATCATGGCGCAGGCCAAGTTGATCAGTCATTTCGGTCATCATAATGTTTCAAAAATGGCTCCCATGATTAGTAATGATAGCTTGGGGTACACCAAATCGAGCAATCAAGTGATTGAATACAAAAGTAGTTGCAGTTTTTCCATCTGCTGCAAATGTAGGCATCACCTCGGCCCATTTGGTAAAATAATGTACTACGAGAATAATATACCCATGCCCCCCGTCCGAGTGAGGGTTACATGTAATGAAGTCAATGCCCCATTTTTCAAAAGGACCGGCAGCAATTATTGGGTGAAGAGGAGCTGGTGGTGCATGCATTTTACGATCAAAGATCTGACAATTGTGGCATTTTCGGACTGCTAGAATGCCATCTTTAAATAACGAAGGCCAAAAATAACTAGCGCGCGATATATTTTGGGTTGTGGCATACCCAGATATATGACCACCACATGCTCTAGAGTGGCAATCTTTTAAAACTTTTTCAGCCTCTTCATGAGTAAGACATCGTCGAAAAATAGAGTCTGCACCTCGACGATAAAGAGTGTCGCCGACAATATTATATTGCTGGGATTGGAAATGGATTTTTCATCTATGTGAACGTGAGAGTTCAGGCCGAAAATTTTGGGTTTGGAGATAAATGATGATATATCCATACCATGGATCAATGGTGCTGATAAGAAACAAAGATTCATTGGTGATCGAATGTTCTACCACAGTTTTTGTCTCAGTATTTGGGAAGTCACACATAAGTTCAGCGAACACTAGTGATTTCTTTGACTTAGATTTTTCAAATTATAAATCAAACTCTTGTAGGATGAAAATCCATTTACAGTGTTTACCCCCTAGTAATTGTTTGGTCAAAATATACATCATAGGGTTACAATAAGATATCACTATTGTTTTTCGTAACAGTATGTAATGACGAAATCTTTGGACAGCTTGAACTGCTGCCAAGGCCAATTTCTCCACATGTCAGTATTTGATTTCAGTTGGATTCAAATTGTGACTAAGATAGTAAATCACATGTTCGTTGTGAAATTAATCTTCCTGAACTAATACCATTCCAATCGTGGAATTAGAGGCTGCTAAGTATAGAAATTAATCTTGGTTGTAATTGGGTGGATGCAATAACGTGCATGGGTCAACGCGTGTTTTAGAGCATCAAAATATCTATCAGCAATCTCGTCCCAAATGAAAAGAATATTATGTTTCAACAACCTAGTAAAACCTTTGGTTAACTCAGCATATTTAGGAATGAATCTATGCATAAAGTTTGCTTTCCCCTGCAAACTTTGGAGTTGGCAGAGTGTGGAAGGAGGAGGTAAACTGATGATGGCCTCAACTTTCGATGGGTCGACACGAATGCCTGCCTTCGAAACAATAAATCCAAACAATCGTCCAGATTGTACACAAAAAACACATTTGTGAGGATTCACTTGAATCTTATAATGCCTACATCTCATAAATATTGCTTGTAAATGAGTAGGATGTACTTTCTTGTGTAATGAGTGAGCAGGTAAATCATTGAGATAAGGTTGCACAATGTGTTTATTGTCATGAAATGCATAAGACATTTCCCTTTGAAAAGTTGCACCAGCATTCTTAAGTCCAAATGGTAATTTACGGTAAGAGAAATTTCCCCACAGACAAATTAATGTTTTCTTTGGTTGATCAGCAGGGAGTGTGTTTATTTGATTATAACCAGAAAATCCATCCATAAATGAAAACATTTCGCTTCCGGCACAATCGTCAATGATTTGATCGATATAAGGGGTTGGATAATTGTCTTTTGGACAAGCTCTGTTTATATACCTATAATCGATACATACACTGATTGTTCCTTGTTTTTTATTAACAGGAACAATATTAGATACCCAATCCATTAGAGGAATTGGATAAATAAATCCTGCTCGAAGTAATTTTTCAACTTCAGCTTTGATTGCAGCAGCTTTTCGTGGATGTATCTGACGTAATCTTTGTCTGATAGGTTTAGCATCTGAGTATGTTTTAATTTCATGAACGAAAATGGATGGATCAATTCCTGGCATTTCTTCATAGGACCATGAAAAAATGTCACGGAATTCTTGAAATAGGGCTTTGTATATATCAATTTCATATTTTGTACAGGAAGCGCTTGTATGAATGTTTTCAACAATTCTTGGTTTTACTGAGATGTCAATGGGAACCATTGTAGAAATATTTTCTAAATTCAATTCATAATCTGAATTTGTGATCGATAGAGGGCTCTAAGGTTCTTTGACATAGTCTGTGGTGAAAATTGATGAAAAAGCATTTTCAAAATGATCAAGATCAGGTAGAAATGAAGATCTATGATGTAGATCTTCCCATGGTAATTCATCCATAGACAAAAATTCACGAATATGTTCATCATTATTGAATACTTGTTGAAAAGGATCAGGAATTGATGTCAAGGCTGAGCTTGATGTCAAAAATAATTCTTCATTGATCACATTCACTGGATCAGATGCAGTTGAAGGGTTATCATAAAATGACTGTACCGCTTGATATGCTATCTCAAAAGGACTCAAAGGCATCTTGCCATCGAATGAATCTAGCTCTGATTTTGAAGGCACTATCCAAGGATCATCAAATGGAATAGTTCTTGATGTAATCATATTGATATTAGCAATAGTATGTGGTACTATGGGTGCAGGCATAGAAAAAGTCCCTAATAAAGCAGAGTCTTTAATTAAACCTACCCCAACATCCTCGTAAGGGATAGTCGATTTTCCAACATGCTGGATACTATCCGTAGAAGCTGGGTCGGACGAATAATATGAAAGCTGGTCAATTTTAACGATCTTTCCATTGTGAGGGAACATGATTAACCGAAACACTGATGATACGATGGCAGTCATAGCATAAGACCAACTTCGACCCAGGAGAAGATTGTAATCTAGAGGGGCATCAACTACCTCCACATCTATATTAATAGTTTTTCCGTCGACTTCTATAGGTATATCCTGTAAAATACCATACGGATGGAATCCTCTTCCATCAAAAGCTTTGAGGATGGTCGGAGATCGGTTAATCTTCGAAGAACCAAGTGATTTCCAACATTTCAATGACATGATACACGTAGATTCCCCTTCATCAATCACAGTACGAAAGTAACGTCTGTTTTTTACTAACACTGGAATGTGGAAAGCCATTGATGGGGTAGGCGAGGTGTAAAATTTTCTAAATCAAAGACCATAAGGTTTGAATCTTGCATATCTACGGCTCCTAAAGCTGACAATAGTAATTTCCTTTGTGTTGGACATGATTGCAGCACTTCCAAGGCCGACATTGTTGAAGGGGAAATTTCCAAATCTTCAACAATATTGTAGTTCTGAGCAGCCCTCACATGTGGATTGAAATCTGATTTACAAAGCACACCTTTAGCAAGCAGTTTGATTACTAAGTCAGGATTTGGTTTCTCGATATGAAGAGGATCAGAAACCGAGGGAGATGTAGCTGGTGCTGAATTATAATTTTCTATTTCTTTACCAGTAACAGGATTTTTACTACCATATTCTTTTGATCATGTCGCAACCATCAAAATATCTGATGTATTAGAAGAAGATCCAATCATTTTACTATCTTGAATAGGAAAAGGATCCTTCAAGATAGTAGGTGTGGGTGAACCTTTGACGAACTTAGAAATTTCATCCCTATGTGGACATTCCTTGGTGAAATGATCCTCATCACAGATAAGACAAGGATAATGAGGTTTCCATTTGTCATCAGTTGATTCAATTTTATCAGTTTTTTCTTTAGGAGATGAGGTATGTTTATTATTTTTCTTCCCCTTTTTCTTGTTTCTGGATTTCGACTTAGTAGATGAATCTACAATGTGAATATCGGCATTAGTTTCCAAGGAAGATTCTCCTTGTGTTGAATCAGGTAAAGTTATTATAGGAGAAGTAATCTTTGAAGATTTCTTCTTATTCTTAGTTGTAGTAACCAAACCGATTACAACATTAGTGGCATGAGACCCTGAAGGAGTTGTTGTTATCTGACCAAGACGTGGTAAATCAGGAATTTTCTTGTACAAATTTCCATACTGGGTATATACCAAGTCTAGATATTGAGCTTGAGAAATAATTTGTTCTTCTATAACAACTCCTGCTTTGGCTACATCTTCAGTGACTTTTGGTAGCAATGATTTAACAAACCATTATGCCAATATTTGATCTGGGATAAAAACTTTTACCAAACGTCTTCTACGTCTCCATTCATGAATATGATCTGATATATATGTAGACGTAGATTGTTTTAGTGAAGTTAATAATTCCGTGCCATTATCGTATCTGACTGGAAACTGAAAATGAGTTAAGAAGGCATTTGCTAGGGCGTTGAAATTGTTAAACGAGCCTCGTGGCAGTTCAATGTACCACTTAGCAGCTAATCTTATTAACGTTATCTGAAAAATTCTAAGTCGAACAGAATCATCGATTAATGAGTTAGATGCGCACCAAAGGTGGTAAGTCATAACATGGTTGGAAGGATCCTCTCCTGTTTTTCCTTCAAATTTTGGGATGTCACTGGGCAACTTATGAGGCATTGGTGGCCAATATGGATGATAATATATGGGATCATTCGTAAGGCGAGATAAATCTGGTAAATCTAAAGTTTCTATGAACGGCGATCGATGGGTAGGGTCTAGTGGATAACCTTGTCAAACCAAACCATCCCCAGGAGGAGGATATCCAAGATAACCTGTAATAGGTTGTGCATTTGGAATCATATTACCCCCTGGATAACCAGGAATAACCAGACCATAATGAGGTTGAACAGGTGTTTGATATGTATATCCAAGGTACAATTGTTGCAGGTAGACTGGAGTTTGTGGAACAGGTCCATATTGGTACGGCCCCTGATATGGTTGATAAGTAAATTGAGGTTGACTCGTTATTACTGTACTTGTACCAGTTTTTCCTGTAGGTATCTGAATAGTAGTCTGAATTTTCGGTCCAGACTGCGGAATAGAAACCTGAGGAATCTGTATGGATGTTTGAGGGGCAGATGTAATAGGAACTGTAAACACTGCAAGAATAGGTGTTATAGGTTGAACAAAAGTTTGAACAGCTGTTTGTGGTGGAGTACTAGGTGAACTTGAACTAGGTTGCTGAACAGGACCAGATACAGGTGTTGGAATTGAAGGTTGGACTGGTTGTTGGGGTTGATTATAACCAACAGGTTTTCCTGCTTGATAATAAGGTACTTGCATATTTGGTTGTAAATTATGTTGGACTTGGGATGGATCCCACACCATTACGGGCTATGAGGGTCCCATTGAAGGTTGTACATAAGATGGCCCATAACTGGGTTGAACAAATGGCTGATAATTAACTGGATAATTTCCACCTCCTTGTAACATTTTTTGTTCTGTATAGAACTGTTGTGTTAAAGGAGGTTGTAATCCTTCAGCAAGATACTGCCCTTGAGGTTGATATTGACCTTGAGGCATGTACTGACTCTGGGTTTGATATTGACCCTGAGGAATGTACTATCCCTGGGGTTGATATTGACCTTGAGGCATGTACTTTCCCTGGGGTTTTAAATTGACCCTGAGGTATGTATTGTCCTTGGGGTTTCCCCCCAGGCTGTATTTGGATATTTTGAGTTTTCCCCCTAGGTTGTATATTACTACCTTGAGATGTGGGGTTCGAAATATTTCCAGACATCATATAAACTTTCTCATTGTTCAAAGTTCCAGTATTTGATTCATTCAGGCCAGATGATGACATTGGTTTGCTTGGAAAAGGAGATGCTCCTGAGAACGTACCAGAGAGCGACTGATAACCTATAGGAACAAACAGACCACCATAGAGAAATGTTTCTGGCAATTCAGAAAACATAGATGACTCACCTGACATGTTTATCTGAGGTCTATAACCTATTGGTGTAGAGTAAAAAGGTATTCGGGGTGGCGAATACTGAAGACCTACATTTTGTAGAAAATCTGTTAATGAATAATACCAAGCGTCTTGTCTAAAAGGACTGTAAAAAATTGATTCACGTTCTCTAAGTTCTAAATTTTCCTGAGTTGAAGGGAGAATTACTTCTTCTTCTATATCGGTGATTTCTTCAATACTAATGAGACCAGGAGGAATATCTTTTGTGATTTGATTCTTCGCTCTGGGTGAATCAAGATAATCAGGAGTTGGAGTAGTGAATTCTAAAGTAGGTTCTGATGTAGCAGGTTTAGTTTCCGGTTCAGAAATTTCAGGTTCTTCAGGTGATAATTCACTCGTTGTAGAAGCAACTTCGGTTAATTCGGAAATTGAAACCGTCTGTGGGGTATGTTCTACTACTTATGATTGACCTACTTCGAAATCAAGATGAGTGATTATAGATTATTCTCCTTGTTCTGTTAATCCAGTTCTACTGATAACATTTGGTATCAGAGATTTAAGTCCTTCTATTTGGCTTGGTGTGTACTCAGGGGGTTTCCCCTGAGTTTTGCGTGATCGTCTCGGTAATTCGGCCATGATTAAAACTTTTAACACACGAAAACAAATAAATTCTCAATTAAAAATTCCTAGAGTTGCTAAGAAACAAACAAATGATCACACGCCTATAAAATCTAAGGGAGAAAACCACACACAAATAGTATATTCCCGCACTAAAAACACTAGTTGGTGATGAAATCCAACATCGCAGTATTTTAATGCAGCAATGGCGGTTGGAATAGTTACCCGAAAACCTGCTTAATGAAACAGATCGGTGCAAGTTTCTCCACTTAAACCATCTCGAGTGAAGATAACCCTCCGGAGAGTCCAAGTGAGTCTAACCAACATCTGCTCCAGGTACAGTGGGATCTTCCCTCCACCGTCACCTTGGGAAAGAATCCTAAAGTTTATGGCCACTAAGGTCACCAACAGGAACAAATATACCTTGGGGAATAGTCTACGATCCAATACACACGCAAGGGCTCCTTGACATAATCCAAGGTTTACCGACAAGTGACCCCAGACTCCTCGACAATGGTCAATCCAAGTTTTACCATTCTTAATACGTGTATATCTTCTATCGTTCCCATTGAGGAAGGATTGATTACCTCACTGGTTCGGATATGATCTCGTGCTTGACTCCTTTAAGAGGAGCTTCCCAGAGCATACATGCTACTATTGGAATTTTCCTACTGCGAGATCGACTACTTGTTTGTTTTAACTGTCTTGGAGAGTTAACTAAAACTTATTCCAACACTAACCTGAGCTATGTTGGTGGAAAGAGCCCTAGAAAATAAAAATTTGCTAGATTGATTTTAATTAAGCGTTACTTTTAGTTGGTTGTTTCTTAGGACAATCGGCATGAAAGTGAAACTTCAATGATGTATAATAACCCAACTCTAAAAAACACTAAAATGCATCTATATGAGAAACAATTCATTCCTTTTCAATGAAACCTATCTAAAATAAAGAGTTGAGGGATGCAATTGATTTTAAAACATCAATCCTTCGTTTTAAAACAAGAATATATGAAAAGAAATATTTTTCATGAGAACTCAATGATTAATTTCTCAAAAAGAAATCCCTTTTTATCGTTCAAGTCTTAAACTACAAATAAAACAGTTTCCAAAAGAAAAGTATGATTACTTAGAAATCAAAATTCAAAACTAAAAACACTAATTTTGAACTCTAAAAATTTTTAAAGATTTAAATTTTAAGACTAAAAACTCTAAAAATTTTGAGGATGTTTTTCTCAGTTTGTAATCTAACCAATAAATCCTTTGCTTATCCCAGAAAGAAATCAAAATCATCCAATTGTGGTTTTAAAGTGAAATTAAAAACTTATTGAAATAAAAGTCTCTTAAGATTTGCAAATAAAATTAAATCTAATTCTCATAGAATCAAGTTCTGCTATAAAGTCAAAGGCTTAGCAAGAAAACAATGGAATACCAGTGATCTAAGGTATATAAAGGTTTCTGATCTTTGAGCAACACAAAGACAAAGCAAAAAATCACTTATAAAATGCAAATCTTTAGAAAATCACTCAAAACTTAGGAATGTTAGAAGAAACTTTCACAAGAGGCTTTTGACAGTAAATACAAGTCTGGGTAATCACAAAGAATCTTGTAAGTTGGTACCAGAAAAGAGAATTTTGAGTTTTTCAAAAAAATTCTCAAGGTCTGCAGGTTTCAATGTAAAAAGGTGTGGTACCGCATTGTTTACACATAGAAACTGCGGAGGTGACTGCACTGTTTTCAAAGAAAAAGTGCGAAGATCAGAAAACTTAAATAAAAATAAAAAATTCTAAGTCTACTTTTCAAGGATTCTAAGGCTAATTTACCCAAACCAGTGCAGACTAATGAAAATCAGAAAAAATGCTTTCAAAAGTCAAACTCAAAGATAAAGAAAACTAAGTTCAAAACAAAATCCCCAGTGGAGTCACCATTTTGTTAGGCAGATAAATCGTTCTTGCTGAAAAGAAAGATCTCCCTAGTATCACAAGGATAGCTAGAAACAAACAGGACAAATGTAAACTACTTTCTCTAGATTATATATGATTTATAATTTTCTATGATGAAGAAAGGACCTACCTGTGATCAAATGCTAGTTGAATTCTTCTTCCTCGTCACTCCAAGAAGTCACCTTTTAAGACCTGCAAACAAAGACATGGAAGAGAATCAAAAGCACCTACAACATATATCAATTCAAAAATCACAAATCTATCTTAATGATCAAGGAATTTAAGAAATAATTCATTCAAGTAAACACATAAACAACTTATTGAGAAAACATGATCCAATTGTATTCTCTTTAAATAAAAGAAGGAGTCTTACAACCATGTTTTCCTTGATGTCGTACAGGTCCTTCCGGGGTCCGGAACAAACGTTTTCCTTTGGTCCGACAAGCCCTTCCACTCTTTGAACCAGCCTAACTATGAGTATGTAATCGTTCTTGCAGCTAGCAAAAAGAGTATGTTTCTTCAGCATTTCCCTTCTCTATCATAGCTACCAAGTACAAAGCAAGTACTAAGTGTATACAAAATGGATAGAGAAGTTTTACATATATCAACATGTACCCTTGAGACTGAACCAAAGCTTCAATTTATAGGAGAAGGAAAGTGGTTATAGCTCCAAAATGGAAGGGATAGAGTCCTCTTATCAAGGGATTAAGTTCCAAAGACCAAGGAATAGGCTCCTTTTATGAAGGAATGAATGTTCATGATGAATGGAGGGAATAAGGCTTCGACTGGACAACGCCTTCTAGAAGCTTCCAGCTCGGAGAATATTCGACCAGCTGGGCTTCTAGAATTTACTTTCGCCTTCAATTTACCTTTTACAGGGGTCCGCACTTTTAATGAAGAAAACGTGTGGTCGGCTCCACATTTTTTAGAGAAAAATGGTGCGGTGCCGCATGTAAGTCTAAGGAAAAGTGTGGTACAATTGTTTTTAATGATTTTTACAAGCTTTTCTCCAAATTCAGGACTTGGCTTAGGAATTTTAGGGTTGTGGACTTCTAAGGGAGCATTATATAGGTATTGATGAACCCATATAGATAGTAAAATGTCATGGTGACAAAATAATTTGTAACCCATCTCCATTCTGATCCTCCATATTTCTCTGTCTCATTTCCTTCGACAGCAAGGCTGAGACAATTTCATCAAAATTCAAGGTAGTTGTATTGTTACCTATTGCAATAACCAAACTGTCCCATGAATCTGGTAGAGAACACAACAAACTGATGCACTTATATTCATCTGAGATTTTAATAGCAACAGATGATAGTTGGCTTACCACAGTATTGAAGGCGTTCAAATGCTCTGTCACCAAGTCTCCATCCTTCATCCTCAGGTTATACAGCTTTTTCCGCAGGAAAAATTTATTCACCAGAGACTTAGATTGGTACAAAATCCAAAGTTTTTCCCACAAATTCTTCGTCGTATCTTCC
Organism: Pinus albicaulis; assembly: GCA_034641835.2. NCBI lineage: Eukaryota > Viridiplantae > Streptophyta > Pinopsida > Pinales > Pinaceae > Pinus > Pinus albicaulis. The sequence goes on along the minus strand of CM076572.1, from coordinate 825,952,196 downwards.
CCAGATACATTCAACAATACCGAATCTGAGACACACAACTGTATTGTGCTCTTTGCCTTCCGATCCAACTTCTTCTAGTCTTCATCTGACCTTGTTGTTGGTTTAGTACCTAGATCTATCGTGATCCATTGATCTTTATCCACTAGCAGGTCCTCCATCTTGAGCTTCCACAACTCAAAACTCTGACCATTAAATTTCTCAATCTCTATCTTTCCAGTACTCACCATCTTCTTTCACCGCAAGAATCGATCTCGTAGATCTCCCACTGAACAGGGTCTACCTCAGGCCCGAGAAAAAAACCCCTCAGCAGAAAAGGTGTCCCCTTGAAGCCGAAACAACTATAATACCAAATGTAGGTTTTAACCCTGTATAGAAATTATCTACAAATGAATCTTAAAAACATAAAATAAACAATAGCGAGAGCATACAACATAAAACAGATATACACAAAGATTTTCCCCTGGATCCCAAATCGGGATGACCAGCCTGATTTTTCATTATATTCCTTTCAGTGTTACAACACATATATACATGCCGAAGCATACATAAACCCCAATCCATTAACCCTGGATTAGAACATAACCATAGTTCCCTTGACCAGATCTACAAAATACCAAGGGCCGAAAAACATCGTCCCCCAAAAAACCATGTGCAAACTCATGCACAAAACCATGGGTGGGTCTGCCTATGAGTGGGTCGGCACACTAAACAGGGTCTAGGGTCTACCTCAGGCCCGAGAAAAAAACCCCTCAGCAGCAAAGTCGTCCCCTTGAAGCCGAAACAGCTCTAATACCAAATGTAGGTTTTAACCCTGTACAGAAATTATCTACAAATGAATCTTAAAAATAGAAAATAAACAATAGCGAGAGCATAAACATAAAACAGATATACACAAATATTTTCCCCTGGATCCCAAATCGGGATGACTAGCCTGATTTTTCATTATATTCCTTTCAGTGTTACAACACATATATACATTTTGAAGCAACATAAATCCCAATCCATTAACCCTGGATTAGAACATAACCATAGTTCCCTTGACCGGATCTACAAAATACCAAGGGCCGAAAAACATCGTCCCCCCAAAAAACATGTGCAAACTAATGCAAAAAACCATGGGCGGGTCCGCCTATGAGTGGGTCCGCCTATGGGTGGGTCCGCACACTGCCCCCCCTGCTATGTTCGGCGCAACGTACAGCGCGTGGGGCTAATCGTGGAAAGAATATAACACATACCCAACAATTCTAAGATAAATTTATAAAAGAGAATTGGAGCTCACTTTTGGATTTATGTATTGGTTGTTGAATTTGATAATTGTTTCTAGTTCTCTTATAGCTTGGGATTATGTGTGAGAACCCATGTGAGGAGGTTTAGTTTCAATAGTGAGATATCCACCCTAACTTTTTCGGCTAGATTTCTTTTGGTAGTGAAATTATCTACCCTAGTTGATCCAAAGGAAGAACCACCCATGTTCTTCATAGGGATTCAATGTGAAGAAGTTAGTTGATTTTTCAAAGGTCATGGAGCTTGAAGATAGATATGACTTATCCATTACAATAGTTTTGAGATTTTTTTGAGTATATCATATTCATATACGGAGGCCAAATCATGTAGATATAAATATTTTATGGAGGATGAAATCGTCTAAAGGAACTGAGTTTATATTTCTATATCTTGTAGGCCATTCTCTTCATTCTAGAAGGCAAATTGCATCGGTGTTGAAGTAATTTCCAGGTTCCCAAAAATAATAATTATGCATGTAAAACCCTTAGTTTTAGTTAATAAAATTTGGCTAGAATGTTTGATATTTATTCTGTTGAATTTATTGAGAAAAAATAATTAGCACTAGTTTCTTCAGTTCATTGTGAGATGTCTCTCATTCCCCGCATATAGAGCATTTTATTAAATATTTTCTCGCAAAGTGTTGTTGAAGGAAAATTTGAAAAAAATTATACAAGTTAAATTATATTAGGAAGGGTAAATTACAGTGGTATCAGAGCTATGTATCCTATCGTCCAGAGAGGTTCCTATCAGTTTCCACAGGAATTAGCTCTTGTCGTGGAAAAGGTGAACACCACAATGAAAAAGGTGAATGTGAGATTCTTGCAAAGTTTTAATACTATAATTAAAATCTCACAAAATTTATAGCTCAAATTGGAGCATTGGCACTCTAATTATTATTTGATTCCAACAACAACAAAAAAGAGTGATCGTAGTGCAAGAAATCATGAAGTGTAGGAAACAATGAAAGGAAAATAAGGTTGCATATATGAATATAGTAGAGTAGTAGTTGAAGATCAACAAATCAACACAATTTTTTAACATAATCTTAGCACTAAAGAAGTTATTTCAGGAAAATCAAGTGGGTGCATGCAATTTCCACTTTTGGTCAAACTTCCCCAGCAAAGGAAAACAAAAATTATGTGCCCAACCCTAATACTACATTGAGCAACAAAGAGAAGCAAGATGTTGCTATTAAAGTTCTTAAGTATAAACATTTAGAAGTAGATTTGTGACATGGATTTTCCCAAGAAATGTTAATTATGAGGAAAGTCTGGCATAAGAAAGTGGTTCAATTTATTTTTTCTTGCATAAGGCCGAAAGATTTTTGTATTCTAACAAATTCTATTTCTGGCAGTAGTATCACCAAGAACCCTAAAATATTTGCACTAGTTCCAACATTACTGTTGAATATCTCATATTCCAATGACTACACAATGTATTCCCTTAACTTTTTTTTGTAGACAACATTTTTCAATAATATTAATGCTTCATCACTTAGGATTATTGGTGCTTATATTCCCCCATGATTTGAGAGAAAGAATTGAACCTGGATTCATGGAGGTTGAACAACTTTTAAAGAACAAAACCATTTCTACGGACGAGTTCAATCACTTGCAAGAACTACTGCAGACATGTTTTATGGACATATCTTATGGCTTGAAAGTTGGTGAAGAACGAAGTAGAGAAGTATTGCATGGTGTAATTGAGCCAAGCATTGTGGTTAATGCCAAGAGGAAAATGACAAAGGAACAAAAACAGAACTCTGTGTGGAACAATAATTTATATGTCAATACTCCAACTCCTTTAGTGATTTTAAATATTCCTAGTGAGGTGGGATCGTCACCAGCAGATATTGAAAATTATTTATGGGCACGTGGATTTATAGAGTATCAAGTTTATCTTTATAGAGTAGGCCATTTCAAGATGAAATTACACCAAGTAAACCAAATGATCTCTTACTTGTACTGGGAACAGAAGTTTGGTTGGTGGGGAATGGAGAGGCTAAGGATAAATTTAAGAGACCCCACACTTCTAGGATGTGGAGTAGGATCGAGAATATAAGTCATACCCCTTATGCTAGATATATTCATCAGCGGGCTCTTATTGAGTGCATGGGGAATGGATTTCCAAACAGCACACCAATATCTTAGTGGACACCAATACAATTCCCTATTACTAGTGGATAAAAAGCAACGAAGAGAAGGAGATTTGTGTTGGATGATGATTCCATGTCTATAGAACCAATCAGGAGGACCCGACATAAACCCATTTTTTCCACCTAGTTAAGAAATCCTAATCCCTCGATTTTTACCCATACTTAACTCGTTCCACTTTTATCACCACAAAATGATGGAGAATGAACATGGAATCTATTATGAGGTTACAAAATTTGAGAAACAAAATGTGCTTCTTTCCCAAGAAGCCACCACAAAGGAATTATATGTTGGCCCGTTTCCATCCCCGACTTTAGTTCTAAAATATTTTTTCCATGCTATTGGAATTGTATGGTCACTTGGCTATCATCAATGCCACTGGAGCTATGATACAGATGTTAGGGTTCTTGAGATGGGAAATTTTTTTTTGAGAAAAATCATTTCCTTGTGATGTCATATGGATGGACATAAATTACATGCATGACTTTTGTTGTTTCACATTTGATCCAGAATGATTTCTTCATCCTCAATTGTTGGTGAATCACCTTGATAGTAAAATCTTTAAATCTATTATTGATCTTAGCACTAAAAAAGAAGAGGAAGATATTGTCTAAGATAGTGGGCACCCAAATAATGTATGGATTTGAAAATAGAGGGAAAACATTATGTGTAAGCTATTTAGCCAAGGGAATGTGCTTTCCCTGATTTTACCCAAGGAAAAACTAGAGCATGATGGTTGAAATTGATTTCTAATTTTGTTTCAAATAGTTTTGATGGAAATTCAAACAACATGAATGAACCAACTATTTTCAATATAGTGATTAAAACGATACTTGAAGATAATATTCATATAGGGAATGAAGAACTCGGTGGATGTTAGGAGCAACCTCATTGTCATAATGTTTATGGCATGTTGATGGAAAGGGACTCGATTGTAACAGATTGGTGAGGAATTAATGATCCATATATTAAAGTAAAATATGCCAATTTGAAAGAAAAAAAAGAGCAAAGGTTGTATTTAAGACACTCAATCCTCAATGAAATCAAATCTTGGAGTTCCCTAACATTGGTAGCCATTAAGTGCTTCATGTAAAGGACCGTAATGTTATATTACCAATAGAAAGCCTTGGTGATTGTTTGGGAGAGTATGAAAAGTACTTCCAAATGAAATTATTGACAAAAGGATTCCTTTAAAGGCGGTTATGAAAGGAGAAACATGTGTTCAAGTGCCAAAAATGTCGAAAAAAACCAATTTTGTCACAACAGAGATATAGCATCACAAAAGTGCACAGGATTCTTTATGAAGAAATTAATTAGATCAAAGAAGGGAAGAATGTTGATAGGTTCAGGCGATACTTCTAGAACATCAAGTGGGTTCGGGTGCTTGAAATATATGTGGATTACACAACATAAAAGATACTAACGTTGGAATATGTCCTAGGTATAAAAATAAACAATTTTGATCTCCTTGATGTGGGTGACAATGACCACTCTCAAATGGCTATATGAGATATTGAGTCCCATTTTATCCTGATTTTCAAAAGACTGATTTTTTCCATGTTGATCCACATCCATGAAATCTATCAATTGATATGGATGGATCCCTTATTTATTATTATTTTGGAATCATGAAAGCAAGTGAACAGGAAAATGGCATATTGTTCTAGGGACCAACTATTCATGACAAGGAGAGACAAGATAAGAGGTCATCTTACCCCTAGGAAAATATCCATGAACACCATAAATAATAAAATTATGGTAGCATATCTTCTTAACAATGTCATTGTTGGGGATGAGGGCAGTTGGTCCCATTAGTGGATCCTTTCTTTTGCTTTGAAATGGTATGAAATTACAATTCAAAACAACCCACAAGGCTATGATGCTTTTTACAATTGCACTTTGGTTTTGTGGGAATGTGCATAAAATGTTGGATCAGATTCTAACTTTCCTTCAAAAGCTACTCTTCTGGAAGAAGCCTACAGAAATTATGATGAGGCTACAAGGCTTTGTCCTACTTTACATGATTAGGAAATTTCTATACTTGATCATGCGAAGATGAGAGGCCACATTAAGGTAGCAGAAGAAATATGGAGGAAAGAAATAAAAAATTATACCAATGTTGATTGGAATATCTCTCAAGCACTTAACAATTGGAAACTTAAATTGCAGGTACTATGTGTTATCGTTACTGCTGGAGAAAAACAAACTATTGTTAGAACAATTGTAAGCAAGTTCCAGGTAGTAATTCAAATGCAACTTTATTTTCATAGAGAAATTTATAACTTGGGGGATGTATTGTATGCTTTAGGAGAGGATCATTTAAGAAGTGGACATAATTTTGTAACTGAAGAAGTAGTCTTGCACCCATCTACTGAATAAGGGCCAAAGATTTATGGGGAAATTCACAATAAGTTGAGGAATTTTGATATGCAAAACCATGTACATGGTTTATCTAGGTCAAACAATGATGAAACTGGGCCCATTCGTATTGGTATAAAGAGAGCATCCAATTAAGAACCTTCAAATTGTCAAACAATTAGAGTAGAATCAATAAGTGCCAATGGTTTTATTCTAGCAAGGCTTCATGTGAAACTGCAACATCAATTCCTATGGGATTATGTGAGCATCTTGCTAGATTTGAATGTTGCACTGCCCTCGGGATAACATGGTTACGAAATAAAGAATCCTAATAGCACATGTAAATTATTCCTGGGACACTAACATTAATCAATTCCATTGGAATTTTTTCTATAAGCCATTGGTTTTGTGAAGAAAATTGGAGATTTAGGTAAAAGTTGTAAGCATTGAGTTTTCCTATGTGATCTCTGAGATGGGGAATTTAACAGTATTATGGATATGCATGCAATTCGTCGTCTCTTTTGACTCATTCATGTAATAAGGTGCTTAAATTTATTTCTCTTTGTTATGGTTAGAGGAAATGGAGTAGAGGATGTTAACACAATCCCACAAATCGTTTTGACATATGTAATGGAATGAAGAAATGAAATGTTGACTTTTGTTAGCATCGGAAGTGATCTAAGTCTAAAAAATTGTGGAGAGGCTTAGGCACATGTATTCCAAAGAACCCTGAAATCGTTTGTGAAAAATCCACTCAAAATGTGTTTTATTAAAATAATTAATTATTTTAATGTGACCCTAAGTTTAAACTTAGGAAACTTAAATAATTAAAGGACATTAATAAAACAAAGTGTGAATATTCTAGAGAACATGGATCAAGTCAAGTTATAATCTTAATCGTTGATTGGAGATCTAATCTCAATCATTGAAGTCTCAATGAGAAGGCTATAAAGGAAGGCTTGAGGGTCATTTGGAGAGATACACCAAGTGAATCTAGAGATCAAAATTTCTAAAGTGAGCAGTGCTCAAGATAAGAAATTGATCTAAGTTATTCCAACGCAGAGAGGGGCAGAGAAATATTTCAGAGAGAGTGTGATTTTCTCAGTTAGAGAATCATCAATAGAGAGAGGAAAAGAGAGATACAACAAAGCTAGCACATATCTAGAGAGGCTGGCATAAAGCCAACACAGAGCTATGCAGGGCTACATAGAGGTTGCGTGGAGACCAAGAGGGTTTCCGAGATTTTGTTGTTGGATCAGTTTCAGAAGCTGGTAGCCGGGGTGTAAGACCGATTGGCTGAGATCTGAGATTCTGATAGGCATATCGATCTATTTCTTGGGTGACTTAGTGCCAAGAGGAGGTGATGCATTTCGTACACAGTTACTGCACAGAAGCAGTTCAGGGACATCCAGGGGCATTTCATCCAGTGTCTGGATCAGCCGTATTTTCCAGTGATTGGGTGAGGTAAAACTCACAATATTTCTTCTATTATTTCTCTCTCTGTAACTGAATAACCCTTGTGGTATTCAAAGATGTATTCATAAATTGCTACTTCTTAATAAAATAAAACCCTCATATCTGTTGCACCGATTTTCTCACATTGGGTTTTTCTAGGTACTTTCGTTCAAAAACAACGAGGTCCTATGTGTATATTTTCCTTTACTCAGTTTCGTTGTTTAAAAATGATAAGTAATTAAGTGTAGGCTTCTATAGTAATTTTATTCAATATTTCATGAATAAATCTGAAATAATTATGCTATATAATTTACAAATAGAAGAAGTAAATTCAGCTGGTTGCAGTAGGATTCTAGAGATCATTTAGATCTTAGAATTTTCACATGGTATCAAAGTGTTTCATTAGAGGAAATTTATGCCTAAAACTGGCCTCCTAAGGAAAAATAATAAAATAATATTTAAAATAATAAAACAAGAGCTATGAATTTTGGAGGGAAAAGAAAAAAAATACTTTTTTTAATTATATTTTTGGCTTATCTCCTTATAGTTTTACTCAAATTTCAAGTGCGGGAACTCGTTGGATGTGAAATTTAATTCTTCATCCAGTGAGTGTATGCACTTGAAATTTGAGTAAACCTATAAGGATATAATCCAAAAATACAATTAAAAAAAAAGTAGTTTTTCTTCTTTTCCTTCCAAACTATTTACATGTACCTCTTTTTAAATTTAAAGGATTTTTATTGGTTTACATATTATGACATGGAAATTATTAAAAATTTCATGGGCACTTTTAGGCTAAAATTTCCTCTAATGGATGTGAAACGGAAAGAGTAAATCTTACACTGAAGAGAAGGTCGAATTGTTGCAGCGGCAACAGATCGAATCCTAAGAGGGATTGCATAGTTCTAGACAGAAGGGCTGAATTTTCAAGGTGGTCTCTCTCTGAGTGAGTTGGCAGAGAGGTAAGACTTCCATATCAAGATCTTGCTGAGGCAAAGGGAGAAGTGCATATCCTTCATGTAGAGCCAGAGGGACGCAGTTTTTTTTCAAGTAGTTTTTGGGCATATAAGCGTCAGACGAAGAAGAAGATAAAATAATGAGGGAATTCTTTCTTAGTGAGTTCCTTGCCGAGGAATTTAGTTTTTCTCATTTTCTGGACAGGAGAGGAGCACCAGACTTACCAACTCCATCAGGGAGTGCTTAAGCCAGCCTACAAGCTATGAAGTAGGGAGAAAGAGGGAGCAGTTAGACGATTTTCGACTGAGATGATAGCTCGCGGACTTAGAAATCAGGATCGGTTGGAGGGATCCTCCAACTACATAATCTAGAAGGAAAGAATTAGATTCCTTCTGGACGAGTATGATCTCAAGGCGTTCCTAGACAATGTGGTTGTTATGCCTATAAATCCATATCATAATAAAAAGTACAATTTCAATATGGAAAATACCAAGAGGCTAATCTTTGATGGTGTTAATGATCATATAGTCTCTCATATAGCTGGCAAGGACACAGCCAGGAAGATATGGGAGGCCTTGTCTGTGCTATACGAAGGAACTTCTAAGCAGCGAAAGATGTACTTATAGAAAAAGCTCTTAATGATCTAGATGTAGAAGGGGGGAGTGCATTGTTCCATTCCTAACGATACTTCAGGATATCCGTGATCAGTTGGAGGATGTGGGATCTACTGCATCTGCTACAACTATGGTGAGATTGGCCCTTAACGCAGTCACTGAGGAGTGGCAAGATTTTGTCCAAAGTATCCTAGGCAGGGCAACATTACCCATTTGGGAAGCGATGTGGGCAGCTCTTAAGGAGGAGGAGCTCAAAAGAGATTTGGTCAAGTGTAAAATTGACGATAGCAATGGGAGCAGAATGAAGAATCTGGAGGAGGAGGATAATTCAGCCCTCACATCGAAGGGTCAGCAAGGGCAACCGAGACACAAGAAGGATTTATACAAGATGAAGTGTGTCAGATGTGGAAATATGGGCCACTATGCATCATAGTGTCATTTGAAGAAAAAGGACAAGGATGAGAAGCATGATCCAAAGGTTGCAGCCATGAAGATCGAGGAGGATGAGTATGCCATGAGTGCTCACGCATCTCCAGAAGGGAGATGGGGTGACATGGAACTGTAGTTCACCTTGAACTTCATTTGGGCAAGATCCTTGAGGAACCCACTTCATGGATCATCACCTTGCTAAAGGATCCCATGATCAGTAGTAGCGGAATGGAGGAGTTTTTAGTGGGAGCCAAGGAAGGATGGAGCGACAGATGGAGTGGTTAGCAGCACCATAATTTTAGCAGCATAGAGCAGAGAGGAAGCAGTGCATAGAGGCATTGTGTAGTAGCTTCAGCAATTCAATGGCTTCATAGGGCAGTGTGACACGATCAGCAATCATATCTTCAACACCGAGTTGCATCCACTAAACGCTTGTTCAGTTTTTGGGTGGTTTCAATTACTTCTCTCAAAAACTGAGTTGGCATGCAGATGTAATGTTAGTAGTGGCAATGCCAGCAGCATAGTAGATGCAGCACTTGAGAGAGAGTTTTAGTACGGATTTAGCATTGGCAGTTCTAGTGTCAAGGGCAGTAATACAGTTACAGAAAAAGTACAATGCTTGGTGGACAACTTGTCAAACATCAGTAGTGCAGAGGATGCTTCACAGTCAGAGCAATGTGCAGCAGGCATGTTGTTAGACCACTTTCCTCGCTAATAGCGAGTGTTGATTTTTGGTAGCATTAGAAGTGCTCTAAGTATCAAAATTTGTGGAGAGGCTTAGGCACATGTATTCCAAATAACCCATAAATAGTTTGTGAAAATCCCACTCAGAATGTGTTTTATTAAAATAATTAATTATTTTAATGTGATCCTAAGTTTAAACTTAGGAAAATTGAATAATTAAAGGGTATTAATAAAACGGAGTGTGAATCTCCTAGAGAACATGGATCAAGTGCCAAGAGGCAGATCGATATATTTCTTGGTTGATGCAGCTCCAAGAGGAGGTGACGTGGTTCCTATGAAGTCATTTCTCAGAGGCAGCGCAGGACCTCCAGGGGTATTTCATCCAGTGTCCGTATTAGCCTAATTTTCCAGTGATTGAGTGACTCGGTAAAAATCACAATATTTCTGCCATTATTTCTCTCTCTATAACTGAATAACCCTTGTGGTATTCAGAGATGTATTCAGAAATTGCTACTACTTAATAAAATAAAACCCTCAGATTTGTTGCACCGGTTTTCCCTCATTGGGTTTTTCTGGGAAATTTCGTCCAAAAATAAGGATGTCCTGTGTGTATATTTTCTTTTGCTTAGTTTCCTTGCTTCAGAATCATAGGTAATTAGGTGTAGGATGTGTCGGTAATTTTCTTCAATATTTCATGAAGAAATCTGAAATAATTTTGTAATGTAATTTAAAAATAGAAGAAGTAAAATCAAGTGGTTGCAGTAGGATTCTAGAGATCATTTAGATCTTGGAATTTTCACATGCAAAGCCACTTACTTTGGCTCTATTGAAATAACCTGATACGGAGGGTCTCATAATATCTAATCAGATGCCAAAAAATTTTGGTAGGCGTGTTGACACCGTAGATGATCTGTCACTTGACATAGTTAGCACAAAGGACGAAATCAACAAGTTGTTAGAAGAATTTGAGACAGGAAAAAGTATTAGAGAAGCATTTCAATGTATTTTGGATCTCAATATGCCATTGTTTCACCATGAGATAATTAAGAAAGCTTTGATAATGGAAATGGAAAAGAAAAATGATAGGATATTGAAATTACTGCAGGTTGGGTTCAGTTGTGTCAGGATAGTATATCAAATGTATATTGGAGCAATCTGCAGACATATTTTAGATCTTGGTATTCATGTGAAAGTTCTATTTTGGATCTTGGTATTGATGTGCAAGTTCTAGATTTATTTTTCAAGAAGGGAGGATTGCAATATCCCCCTTTGAATAATAATTATAGAACGTCGAATTAGTAGCCTAATTTATTCTTGTGGGCTTTATTCGGAAAAAGGGGATCACTTAATTTAATTCTTTAAATGTCATTTGGGTGAAAAAGAAAAGCAACATTGATTAATTAAATTAAAGAGGGGTATAAAAGAGAAAACACATGGTATTCTAATGATCTGTGGTATTCTAAGATAAAGTGATAAAAGAGAATTGGAGCTTGCTTTTGGATTTATGCATTGATTAATGACTGATAATTGTTTCTACAACTCTTATAGCTTCTGGTTATGGGAGAGAACCAATTGGAGGAAGGTTAGTTTCAGTGGTGAGAGATCCACCCTATCTTATCCATCCAGGTTGGTTTTAGTAGTGAAATTATTTACCCTAGTTGATCCAAAGGAAGAACCACCCAGGTTCTTAATAGGGATTCAATGTGAAGAAGTCATCTAATTTGTTGGAGGTCATGGAGCTTGGAGATATAGGTGATTTATCCAGTACAACAACTCCGGGATTTTTCTGTGCAAATCATATTCATCTATGGAGGCCAAATCAACTGTGTATAAATGAGTATTTTATGGAGGTTTAAATCATTTGTAGGGGTCAAGTTAAACTTTCTTTATCTTGGAGGCCATTCTCTTCATTCTAGAATAAAAATTGCACCAGTGCTAAAGTAATTTCTTGGTTACCAAAATAAAAAATATGCATGTAAAACCCTATGTTTTCATTGATAAAATTTGGCTAGAACATTTGATGTTTATTCTATTGAATTTTTAATTTAAGAAAATTTAATTAGCACTAGTTTCTTCATTTTATTGTGCAATGTCTCCCACTCCCCACATATAAAGAATTCTATTAAATATTTGTTGGAAAAATGTTGTTAAGAGAAAAATTTAAAGTTTGTGCAAGTTAAACCAGTGATATTAGTAAGGGGACATTACATAAGGAGTGTGTATACTTAGGCCATAGAAATATCATTTTTAAATATTATCTCACGTAGGAGCATTATTCAAAGTAAAAACCATATAAAAGATATTTTATTTTGGGGGATATTATAATTTCCATGTTTTCTCCCCCAACCATGGGATCTCATTGTTTTATGTTTCTAGTGCAAGGAAAAGATGTCTAAATTTGATTGCCCCTTCAAGCTTATAGGAATTACTCATCACAATTTTCAATGTGTTCAAACTTTCGCCACACAAGCTAACATGTCTTCTAAGAATAGAACCAAGGTGGAGGAGGAATTAAATCCGGTAGGTACCGTTTGAGCTAATATCCTTTGACAAGAAGATATTCATTGTTAGATAGGGAGACATGTGCTAGTTTTAGGGATCTAGTTTAGTGATCCTAGGAATCAAATTATCCTTTGATATTGAGGTCAAAAAATGTAAGTCAAATGTATAATCCTCTCACAAAATTATAAACTATTATTTGTAGAAATTATGATGTAAATTTGCAACTGCTCATGAAATTTTAATCAAAATCACAAGACACAAGCCAACTTTATTGCTCTGCGGAGTTCAATTCACAATTTAGAACATCAATCACAAACACGCAATGAAGTGTTCTAGGAACTTGAATTCTCTGCATGCACTAGCTATTTTTGGTTGATTGATCAGAGAACTAGATGATCGCTGAGTTTTATTGAAGTCCCATTGCACAATTGACCTTCCTCTAGTTCCTCCAAAAGTTAGAACTAGTTTAACTAAAAAGAACTTGAAATAAATAACCTTGATTGCTACAAATCAACAATCACACATGCTTAACTAAACTCTAACTCCTCTAACTAGAATTTACTGAGCTAATTTATTGACAAGAGCCATGTCACATAAGTTAACCGCATCCAAGTTGTCTACTAATGTGGAAATTCGAATTTCCCAATTTGACCAAGGCAAAATCACATTGAGAATTTCTTGCTACATTTTTCAACACTCCCTCTCGGAAATAAAGGGATTATCAACCACCCCTATCTTGCACCTGTGGAGATCGAACTTCCCTCTTGACAAGGCCTTTGTCAAAATTTTAGTATCTTGTTCCTTTATCAGAATGTATTGTAGCAACATTATCTGCCTCTGCACACAATCTCGTAAATGGTGATATCATATATCTATATGCTTGGATCGATCATGAAATACAGGATTCTCAAATATCTTGATGCAACTCTGATTATCACAATATATCACACTTGGATCCATGATCTGACCAAATAGTCCCACAATTATATTTCTTATCCATATTGCCTCGCATGTTGCTTGACTTGCAGCCATGTATTTTTCTTCTGTCGAGCCAAGCACCATAGATATTTGCTTCCTATTGTACCAAGAAACAGTTGTGGACCCAACACTGAAAATTCCACCTGATGTACTATTTTATTCTGATGGAATCCCCACCCAATCTGCATTTTTGAAGCCACACAACTTCACTCCCTTTGTCTGTTTGTACCATATTCCAAATTGGGTGGTGCTCTGAGGTACCATAAAACATGCTTATTTGCCTTCCAATATAATTTGGTTGGACTAACCATAGTTTGTCTTATTTGGTTTAATACATAGAACATACATGGTCATGTGTTCATAAGATACATCAGTGAACCCACTATTTTTCTATAAATGGTAGCATCCACTTCCTCACTTGAAGTGGCATCCTCCTTCCTCTAGTTGGTCGATAGAGGTGTATCCATGGGTTTGTTGAGATTGCAACAAGATGATGAGCTTAGTGGAAATAAGTCGCCTTCACTAAGTGGGCCCGTAGGCTATTTTTGGCGCAATTCTATTTTTAGACTATGTCTATTTTTAGACATGTCGATCATATTCTATGAGTTGCAGGATGCTATTTGTGGATGGTTGGTCAAGTCGGAAAAAATATATGGACTTCTATTTTTAGACATATTGGGCGGAATCTATTTTTAGTTTGCCAGTCTAAAAATAGATATGTCGAATATTATTAGCTCTTAATAATATTTGGACTCTAAACATTATCTTATTCTCTTGGAGCAATTCAGTTAATTGGACAGATGTGGCACAGGAGCTAACAGAAGGAATTACGCTATTCCTGAGGGTTAAGTGGAGCTATTTCATGGATACTTCAGTTAGAACTCATGTGACAGAGTTTGGTGGAGTTATTGAAGTAGTTGATGGAGTTGTGTTCAGTTTAACTGAGTTAAACATAGTTGAGCTAGTTGTATCTAGTCTCACTGATTGATACACTAGTGAGAGTGGTGTGAATTAATTATTAATTATTAATTCACTAATTATTAACTCATTGATCAACTAAATAATACATCAGTTAACTACAGTACATGGACAGTTTCAGTGGAGACTAGTGAAGAGGTAGGCGAAAGAGAAGTGTGACTATATTGTAGCTTGATTTGCAACAACCAGTGATTGGAGATTCCAATGAGGATTGCATGAGCAAGGCTATACCAATTCGAGTTCATTAAAATCCATTCTTCAGCAATGATTGCGCAGTAGAGGTAGGCTATCAGGTGGCAGAGATTGGAGCATGTGATTTGCTAGATCGGGCTTGATTAGTGTGTAGCAATTGGAGATTGTACTGAGAGCTTGTTAGGAGCTTTATATAATGATTGCTACATGATCTCTATGACATATAATATACAAATAGTTGGGGGTTTTCAGCTTTAATCTTTCCCATAAAATACTGTGTTCATATGTGTGATTTTTTATGGTTTTAATGTGCGCATGCGATTGTTTTTATTTCCGCAATTAATGATCAATGGTAGAAGAGATTCTGTATTGTGCATGAAGTTAAAATAGTGTGTGATCAGGAGAATCTCGGTGTATAACATACAATTTATAAAATTTCTACATGGTATCATAGCGATATTGATCATTGGAGCAATTGCAAAACATTGAAGCGATTGAGTTTTGTGTTGGTGGAATTCGAATTTGCAGTAGTGTTTTCTTGGTGTTGAAGTTGAGATGTCTTTCAACGGATTGCGAATGGAGTATTCCCTTGAGGGCAGCTCGAATTATATTGCATGGAAGGACAGGATGGAGGCGATGTTGGATGACAATGGGTTGAAGGAGTTCATAGATGCAGAAATTCCAAAACCTGCTTCTAGTGATGTTGCCGCACTTGACGCATGGAAAAAGAAGACAACAAAATGTCAAAGGATTCTGTTGGAGGGTGTGAAGGATCACATAGTTTCCAGCCTTCATTGTTAATCTTCTCCATTCTTGATTTCGATGATTTCGAAAAGCTTTAATGATTTATTCCAAAGCAAGAGGAAACCGAGAGGTTAGCTCAAGGATAAGGCGGGAACATAAAAATGGAGAAAGGCGATAGTGTACCCAAGTACCTCACGAAGTTCATTCAATGCAGGGATGAGCTGGGAAGTGTGGGGGTGACTGTAGATGATGAGGACTTGGTGAGCTTGGCTCTCCTTGAGCTTCCGAAGAGTTGGCATTCCTATCAGGACTCTGTCAATGGTCGGGAGAAATTGCCAGGATGGGAGCGACTTTGGTCGGATCTTGTGCAAGAGGAGATAAGGCGAAGTACCAGGGACAGATCTTCATCAAAGAACTCAGATGAAGAAAATTTCGCTTTGGCTGCCAAAGCAAGGAAGGGGAAGAGCAATAAGAATGCTTCTCAATCCAGTGCAAAAGGAAAGAAGCAGGACATGTCCAAGGTGAAGTGCTTTCATTGTCACCAACATGGACATTACACCACTAATTGTCCACAGAAGAAGAAAAATAAGCAGGATGTTGGATCTGTAGCTAGAGAGGCCTTAGCCTCGCAGTTTGAGCTGGATTTTTCGTTGATCGCATGCTTGGTCTCAAGTATGATGGGTTCAGTGTGTTTTCTTGATAGTGGTGCCTCTTTTCATATGACCGGAGACAAAGATTTGTTTACTGGTCTGGATGAGAAAGATCTTGGAGTGCACATCGAGATGGGCGATGATGGTAGATACAGTGCGACCGGTATCAGTACCATTTCCTTTGAGAGGGAGTCTGGTAAACCCTTCGTATCGAGGGAAGTGATGCATGTTACAGGATTGAAGAAGAATCTGATCTCGGTGGCCATGTTAGAAGACAAGGGATATTATGTTGTCTTTAGCGAGGGAAAGGCTTTCCTGCGCAGTAAGGCAACTGGTGAAACCCGGAGGATAGGGGTTCGAGTTAAGAACCTTTATCAATTGCAGGTATATGGCTGCGCAGCAATGGCAGGCAAGGCAGAAGGAGTGGTGAGTTGGGATGAGGGCGAGCTGTGGCACAAGAGACTGGGCTACCTTCACCATGGATCTTTGAAGATACTGCAGCAGATTTCTACTGGGCTTCCTAAGGGTACTCTTGCACAGTCAGATCAGTGCAAGGGATGTACCTTGGGAAAAATTTTGAAAGACACCTTTCACGAGAAGGATATTCGTGCCACTACGATTCTTGAGAAATTTCTGAAATTTGATGTGTGGACCTTTGTGTGTTGCTTTGTGACAAAGCAGGTACTATGTGATATTTGTTGATGATTTTTCTTGAAATGTTGGATCTTCTTCATGCAGAAGAAGAGCGAGACAGACTCAAAGTTCTATGAGTTCAAGGAACTGGTTGAGAAATAATCGGGGAAGCAGGTGAAGGCTCTTAGGAGCAACAATGGTGGTGAATTCATCTCTGGCGAGTTCAAGGACTTTTGCAGCGCAGAAGGAATTCGAAGAGAGCTCATAGCACCTCATAACCCACAACAGAATGGGGTTGCGGAGCGAAAGAAACGAGAATGATCGTGGGGTGCTGCACGAGCGATATTGCATGATCGGGGCTTTCCCATACACGCAAAAACAGGGCATGAGTACTACGGTATATGTGCGGGAACCGTTGTCTCGAGATCTTAACAGTACATTCCCGAGAGCGTTTTACGCGGTACAAAGCTTCGATATTTCCCATTTGAGGATTTTTGGTTCACCTGATTACATTCATGTGACTAAGGATGCCAGGAAGAAGCTGGCGCTGACTGCAGAGGTTGGGATATTTGTGGGGTACACTGATACGCCCCACAACTATCGTGTGTATTTTCCAGACAGTCGCAAGACTGTTGTGCGACGGGATATCAAATTTCATGAGGAGAAAGCCATGAAGTGTTCGCTTGAGAGGGAGCCACACTTGCATGCAGATGAGGAGCTATTAGTTCCTAAGGATGACTATCAGGATGTGGATCAGCCACAAGATGAGGTTCATGGAGTGGAAGATACCACTCAGGCAGCGCCAACCATCAGAGGGCAGAAGCGTACTACAGAAGCTGAGCGACTGGCTCAAGATGCAGAGAAGGTTGTAGGAGCACCTACATCATCCTGACCGGTACACTAGGCCATATGCTGCCAGGCAAGTGTATCATATTGGAGACCATCCTCTTTCGAGGAAGTTGTGGGAGGATCCACGCCCAGGTAGATGCCATGGTGGAAGGTGATTCGGCGCCGAGAAGCAGTGCATTAGAGAGATTGTCCCAGGTTGGAAGGAAATCGGTGGACAGATGGATCTAAAAAGTGAAGCAAGCAGCTGACGGGAGTGTGGAGAAGTACAAGGCAAGATTTTTTTCCCGAGGCTTCTCACAGATTGAGGGGATCGATTATGAGGAAACCTTTGCACCTTTCGCAAGGTATTCTTCCATACGGACGATTCTGGCTCTCTCAGCGCAAATGGAGTGGCACATTCATCAGATGGATGTGAATATTGCATTCCTCAATGAAGTGATTGAGGAGGAGGTGTACATAGAGCAGCCCGAAGGTTTCGAGATCTTCAGCAGTGAGTCGCATGTGTGCAGGCTCAAGAGAGCACTTTATGGGTTGAAACAAGAACCTCGTGCTTGGTACACACAGATAGACATTTATTTCACCGGACTTGGATTCTCCAAGAGTGAGGCGGATCCGAACCTATACTAGATAGTGGTGGAGGGTAAGTTTTTGATCATTGTACTTTATGTGGATGATTTTATTTTGACGGGTGATGAACTGTTGATACTCTCATGCAAGGCTGATCTTACAAAAGAGTTTGAGATGAAGGACTTGGGCCTCCTTCATTATTTCCTGGGATTGGAAATTTGGCAGCGCAGTGATGGATTTTTTGTGTCTCAAGGCAAGTATGCCCAGGAGATACTGGAGAAGTTCAACATGCATGTTTGCAAGCCTATCGACACTCCTCTTCCTGGTGGTTCGAGGAAAGAGGATTCTGCATCGATAGAGGTAGTGGATGGCACTATTTATCAACAATTGGTGGGGTCGCTTATGTATCTGGTCAATACACGACCTGACATATGCTATGTTGTTAACCAGCTTTCACAAGCTATGGTTAAGCCTACCAAGCTCTTTTGGAAGGCAGGAAAGCATGTATTGAGATATCTCAGAGGCACATCGGGATATGGATTATGGTACAGACAGTCGGATGAGCTGAAGCTGTGTGGCTTCACGGATGCAGATTGGGTAGGGAACCCAACGGACAGAAAGAGCACATCTGGAGGGATTTTCAGTATCGGGTTGACAGCAGTTTCTTGGTACAGCAGGAAGCAGAGATCCGTGGCACTCAGTTCAAAATATTCCGAGTATATGGTAGCAAGTTTGGCTGCATGTGAGGCTATATGGATGAGGAAGATCCTGGCTGGGTTGTTCAGTTCACACTTAGATCCTACTGTGATAAATTGTGATAATCAGATTTGCATCAAACTCTCATTTAATCCAGTATTTCATGATAGATCTAAACACATTGACATCTGGTGTCATCATATCATAGATTGTGTGCAGCGGAAGATCATGTTACTTTCATACATTCCCACGGAGGATCAGGATGCTGATATCTTGACGAAGGCCCTCACCAGGAGCAAATTCGAACACCACAGGGGCAGGATAGGGGTGGCAGATAATCCTTATCTTGTTGAGAGGGAGTGTTGATATTGCAACAAGATAATGAGCTTAGTGGAAAGAAGTCGCCTTCACTAAGTGGGCCCGCAGGCTATTTTTCGTGCAAGTCTATTTTTAGACATGTCGATCATATTCTATGAGTTGCAAGATGCTATTTGTGGATGGTTGTTCAAGTTGGAAAAAATATATGGACTTCTATTTTTAGACATATTGGGCGGAATCTATTTTTATATTTCCAGTCGAAAAATAGATATGTCGAAAATTATTAGCTCTTAATAATATTTGGACTATAAACATTATCTTATTCTCTTAGAGCACTTCAGTTAAGTGCACAGATGTGGCACAGGAGCTGACAGAATGAATTACGCTATTCCTGAGGGTTAAGTGGAGCTATTGCATGGATACTTCAATTAGAACTAATGTGACAGAGTTTGGTGGAGTTATTGAAGTAGTTGATGGAGTTGTGTTCAGTTTAACTGAGTTAAACATAGTTGAGCTAGTTGTATCTATTCTAACTGATTGATACACTAGTGAGAGTGGTGTGAATTAATTATTAATTAACTCACCAATTATTAACTCATTAATCAACTAAATAATACATCAGTTAACTACAGTTCATGGACAGTTTCAGTGGAGACCAGTGAAGAGGTAGGTGAAAGAGCAGTGTGACTATCAGTTGTGACTATACTGTTGCATGATTTGCAACAACCAGTGATTGGAGATGCCAATGAGGATTGCGTGAGCAAGGCTGGACCAATTCAAGTTCATTCAGAGCCATTCTTCAGTAGTGATTGTGCAGTAGAGGCAGGCTATCAGGTGGCAAATATTGGAGCATGTGATTTGCTAGATCGGACTTGATTAGTGTGTATCAATTGGAGATTGTACTGAGAGCTTGTGAGGAGCTTTCTATAATGATTGCTACATGGTCTTTATGACATATAATATACAGATAGTTGGGGGTTTTTAGCTTTAATATTTCCCATAAAATATTGTGTTCATATGTGTGATTGTTTATGGTTTTAATGTGCGCATGTGATTTTTTTTATTTCCGCAATTAATGATCAATGGTAGAAGAGATTTTGTATTGTGCATGAAGTTAAAATAGTGTGTGATCAAAAGAATCTTGGTGTATAACATATCAGTTATCAAATTTCTACAGGGTTTACAACTCTCCATCAAGAATCTTTATAGTATCTCATTTGCATACTTTTCTTGAGACACAAATAGTTCCCCATTGCCTTTCCATACTTCCAACCTGAGGAAGTAGTGCATGAGAACCATGTCCCTCATTTCAAATTCCCTTGCAAGGTAATCCTTGCAAGATATAATCAGTTTCTCTTCACAAGTAAAAATAAAATCATCAACATATAAGAAAATAATAATAAATTTACCTTCTAAAAAGATATGATAGAGGTTTTCATCTGCTTCACTTTTGGTGAAGCCCAAACCAGTGAGATATTTTTTCGATACTAATCTACCAAGAACGGAGTGTTTGTTTGAGATCATACAAAGCTTGCTTGAGTCTGAACACATGAGACTCTCGATAAAATGTCTCAAAAACTTATGGTTTCTAAATTTACACCTCCTCCTCAATAACCCCATTGAGAAATGTTGTTTTTACATCCAGTTGGTGGATCTTCCACCCCATCTGCACAGCGAGAGAAATAATTGATCTAATGGATGAGTACCTTGTTGAAGGATAAAATGTCTCCTCATAGTTAATTCCATCAACTTGAGAGTATCTCTTAGCCACAAATATAGCCTTATATTTATCTATTCTTCCATATTCTACCTTCTTAACCTTGAAGATCCATCTTGAACCCACAACTGATTTAACTTCTGGTCTTGGAACCACTTCTCAAACATAGTCCTTTACAATGGATTCATACTGTTCCACCATTTCATAAACCCATATAGGTTGATCTACTACTTCCTCGAAAGAGGATGGATCAGTCTCTACAAGCTCAGTAATTAGAGCCATGTATCCAGTTTACTGTTCAGGTGACCTTCTCTACCTATGCAAATTTGAAGGAGCTCCCACATTCTCCCTTGCATCTTGCACAAGACTATCAACTTCCCTAGTCCTTTTTCTGCCTTCTCTGGATGGTTATGTTTGAGTGGATGTGTCCACTCTCTACTCCTCAATTTTTGGTTGCTCCACAACTTCTTGAGGCTCCTCCTTTAGAGCTAAAATCTCCTCTTCTGGTGGGATCTAAAGCTCTCTCTTAAGAGAGCATTCCATCGCTTTCTCCTCATCAAAATTTTACATCCCTTCACACAACTATCATTTTGAGGGATGGAAAGTACACACAGTATTTTTCAGGAGTTTCTTTGTAACCCACAAAACCCCCAATTATGTTACCGGTTCAAGCTTATTCCTTGATTATTTGGAGACATGGCAGTAGACAGAAGCTCCAAAAATCCTAAAGTGTGACACATACAACTTTATCCCTGAGAAATCCTCCTCGACTGTAATCATGCCCAGAATCCGATGAGAACTCAGATTCTGTAAATAGACTGTTGTGTTACATGCCTCTTCCCACAAATGTAGTGTTACGCCTTGGTCATGCAACATATCTCTCGCTACTCCCACGACGCTACAGTTCTTTCTCTCAGCCAGCCCATTCTATTATGGGATGTGGGGTGTTGTCATATCTCTTTTAATTCCTTCTTTCACATAGAAATTATATAATTCATTTGAAACATACTCACCTCCATTATCACTCCTGGCAGCCTTAACCTTATTTTTGATATCTTTCTCAACTAGTGCCTTGAATTCTACAAACTTGGAGAATGTCACATCTTTCTTCTGCATGAATAATATCCAACACTTTTATGAGAAGTGTAACACCTTCCTCCCACATTTACCCAAGTTACTGGCCTACCAGGGTAAACATGTGATGAAGAGTTACTATGGTATGATCCAACTCCCTAAGTGTATTTAAGGAAGTGGAACCGACTAACCAACACTCTACAGACCTCCCTCAGGTGCTAGAGGACTCCAGGTGCCCAACCACTGAGTTAACCTATACTTTCAATGAATTAAACCCTCATTCGCTCCCATGACAAGGCCTCCATGCAACTAGAACCCTATAGTTTCTCCCAAAATGCCTACAAGGGAGAGACTGTAGTCCTTTTCAGCAATTTTTGTGCCATAGACTACGATATTTAAGCCACTTTTTCTAGGCTAGCTTTAAAACCATTGCCCGGAAATTTATCAGAATTTATGAGACAATAAATGACACCAAGACAAATCCTCTAACACAAAACTTGATCAAGGACTTTACCTAACTAAGCCTGACCATGACATACATTTCATCAACCACATTGTGCACATGTAATATATATGTCATAACAACAAATCTGAGCATAGGGGTCTCACACTTATCTAAGATTCATAAGGAAGCATTGATGTCTTATCACATTATCTGCATTATCATCTATTAGGTCATATATTCATTTTTAATTCATTTATCAACCATAACATGATGATATCTATACATTATCATTTTCATAAAACATTCTCATAACCAGCATATAACCAACAGAAATAACAAGGATACAACATCCATAAATACCACATATGGACTGGTACATTTGTAACAACCCTAGTTAAAAATATATGTAAAAAATATATAAGGCCACAGTTGATGGGACATTTATTCAAAATTGAATGTTGGGCAAAACATCCTAGCGAGTGTTCATTTCGGTTATTATGGCTAAAGGAAATTGGAAAAGGCATTAGAAAGGCATGAGGCAATAATTGGCATTTTATTTATCAAAATAATGGAAATTAGGAGAAAATGAAGGTGAAAGGTAACAGGTTGCATGTGAGGAGTAAAATGAAGGAAAATAATGGAAAATTAAATAAAATAGAGGCCTCGTTAATAAAAAGAATTTTGAGGATCATTTGGTAATATTTTGTCAGTGCATTTTTGGAGCTCTCTCATTATTCTCTCTCTCTCTCATACTCTTGGATAATTAGAGTTTTCTTGGAGAATTTTTCGAGAGTGTGGATACTTGTTGATTTGGAGAAATGAGGAAAAGGAAGAGCAGGAAAGCATAAGAGGACATCGAGATCAATGGCTACAGCTGGATTTCTTTGTAGGTATCGAGTTGCATTATGGTTTCCTCACTAGTTTTGGCATGCATGATGTATGCATGTGGATTTTCCTAGCCTTTCCATTTCTTGGATAACCATGGTGTTGTGGGTTAATTTCCATTGATTATTTTCTAGTTGGTTCTCATGATTCATTTTGCTATGGGTTGAGTTATTAGTTACTGGAAGCCTTTTTTGGAATGCTCTGGAATCCTAGCAGACAATTGTGTGTTTAGTTTCTAGTCATGGAAGCCTTGGTTGGACAAATGCTCTAGAAGCCTTGGGTGGGTTGAGTTATTAGTCCTGGAAGCCCTGGTTGGATAAACGCTCTAGAAGCCTCTTAACAATCGTGGTTGAGTTACTAGTCCTGGAATCCCTGGTTGAAACAAACACTCTGGAGCCCTAGAAAAACTTGGATAGAGACCAATCCGTGATGGTTGTGATGTCTAACCATGCGGTGGAATCACTGGTTGAGGTGGTTTGGCCTCTGGAAGCCCTGGATTGATTGTTATTGATGTGTTTGATGAGATCCCACATTCATGATTTGAATATGGCATAGGGTTTATTAGTTGAAGTGATACTTTTCTCAACCAATATATGGTCAGGTGGAATGTGGAAGTCCCATCTCTGGTTGGTTCCTACATTCATAATTGATAAATTCATTTCCTTGGTATTTGGTAATAAAATGTATTGGTTTATATGTGGATTCTATTTTTGTTGTATCCATGGAATTTATGTTGTTACTATGTTGGTTATAAGCATCTATTTTATTAGTGATGATGCATGGCTCTCTCTATGTTTTTACTTGTAAATTAATACACAATGTATCTATGGTCAAATAGATTTTATTGCAGTTAATGATGTAGGGGAGCAATGAGTCTTAGTGATTCTCATATAAGTATGGGACCCCTATTCTTTTTCCTGTTGTTTATACATGTAGCTTTCATGTTTGTGACATGTTTGACAACATGCATGTCATGGCTAGGAGGGGTCTAGATGAGTTCTTATTGATGTGATTTCTTTTGTATCATTTTCATGTTGTTATTTATCATCTCTGAAATTTTCATGAAGTTATGGGTAGATCATTGGGTTCTGGGCCTATAAAGGTGGCTCAAATCTCAAGGATGCAGGCACATAGCTAAGTATTTAGGGCCCTAGCTGCAATAATGCAGTTTTATGCTTGTGGCTATAGCCTCCTGGCCGTTGGGCATGCAGTGTTATGCATGCAGATATGGCTCAAAGAGGTCAAAATGTCAGTGTGACCCAGGGGTCAGAGGCCTGAAAGGTTGGATTACCTTCTGGGGGTGTTTTTGTTGTTGTACAAGGTCTTTATGTTGTGTTTCCATCGTTTCCACTTCCTTAAGGTCACCTATGAGGTTGAATCTCATTATAGTAGCCTCTCATCGCATGTTTACCCCCAGTTGGTTGGTTACTTAAGTAGATGTGGGAAGAGGGTGTTACAAAGTGATATCAGAGCATGGTTCAACCCTTGGACTAGATGGGCAGTGTGTTTGTCATGTTTCTCTATTGGTTGCATATGTGTTTCTCATACCTATGGTGTATGTGCTTGTTGCATTTGTGTTTTGTTTGCCATGGTGGCAGCGGTGGCGCCATGGAAGTGTTGATGGTGTTTTTTTCAACATGCTGTATGACTAGTTATGTGTTTCTCATACTTATGTATTGTTCGTGGATGCTTGCTTACATATTATTACATATTGTAAATTCATTTCTTGCTTACACTAGGGTATTTACATATTGGTCATGCTTTGGTGTTATCCATGTATGCCCTCTTGTGAGATGTCATATGTTGAACATGCATTGGTCATTCGTGATTGGTTATACATGTCAAGTGGGTGCATATGGTCAAGTTTGCAGTGGTTTGATTGAGGTTGTTGTGCATAATTTCATTGTATGCAATGAGGTAATCATGATGATATTGGTATGTTATGATGCTAATGTGTTGGCTAAGATAGAGCAGGAGATGCAGATCATTCAAATGACGTTGAAACAATGGACTTTGGGGTAAGAGCAGATCGTCATACAAGTTGTATGTTTAGCCTTCAGGTTTGTGATTCATGATTGTTGTAAGAATTAGGGTTACTTATATGTTTTTTCATTCTATTATTATGGTTACATATATTATAAATTCTAGTTTATCAGTGTAGTCATATGCATTATGGTTATGTGTATGTATTTCATTCTATTGATTTTATGGTTGCATACATGATATATGTTAGTTAATTAGTGTGATAATGTACATGTGTTGGTTAGTCAAGCATGGTATTAACTTGATGACTATGTTATATGTCATTGATGAGCATGTTATATGTTAACTTGTAGCTAGCTCAATGATTATGTTATATGTTAACTTGTAGCTAGCTCAATGATTATGTTATATGTTTTTGATGAGCAAGTTATATGTTAAATTATTGTTTTTATATGTTAGTTAACTTGACAATTACGGTTATAGTATTAATATCTTGATGTTATATGTATCATGCTAAATTGGATTGACCTATGTATATGGTTAGGGTTATGAAATTCAGGTATGAGTAGACTTATTCGTGATATTATGTCATACTAATCTAGGTTGGTTGTGCATCTGTGATTGTTATGGATGAATGAAAATTGTTTATGAGCTTATCATGTGAACATGTTAGTTAGTTATTGTTATGGATATCATGATCTTATTTGTGTTTGAGATGATGTCTTATTATCGTGCTAAATAGATTTATTGTGCAGACAAGATGGCCTCCCCTGAGATACATTAAGGTTCGAGTTATGATTATGTCATCTAGTTGATTTATCTAACATGGTATCTTATACTTTATTTGAATGTTTTACTAACCGCATGATATGAGTATGTGTTTGTAATATGTCATGAAGAAATGATCTTGCTTTAAGATGATTTCACTAAGACGTGTACATTGAGATAGTTGATATGTACTTGAGTGTAAATAGGTGATAGTTGTAACATCATGTATTATGACTAATGACTGTGAGTCGATTTTAGATTATGACATGGTTGTTTGCTTGGTAAAATTTGATTTCAAATTGATAGATATGTTGTATTGATATTTGGTACATACAGCTAACATGTGTGTTTAGTTACAGGTCAGCTTGCTTGGCACAATAAGGTAAGATAAATAGTATATTGTTTTATGCACTGACAGTTATGTGGTTATGGTAGTATGATGCAGTGAATTTCATGGAAAAGAGACTAACATGAAATCTTGGAAAAGGATAAAGTTGAGCCTTCCTTTGGAAGCACTGGGAACCATGGGGATTGAGTCATGGTGTTTTTTATTGGTTTTTTTCTTTTGGTATTTTCTGATTTGATTTTGTTT
>CM076572.1:825177676-825325591 GCA_034641835.2 Pinus albicaulis | reverse complement strand
GCTAGTGGACATGTAATATCCCTGTTTAGGGCAGCCTCCCTGTGGTATCGGAGCATAGATCTGGCTCAGCCTGTGGTGCTAGCAGTCTATGACGTCCAGGGATAACCCCTACAAGAGTCTCTTCGGGGGAAGTGATTCTGATTCAGAGACAGAACAGCGGAATCCAATGGAGGATATCATTAGGAAGTTGACGGATAAGATGGATACATTCATGCAGGATGTAAACAAGAAATTTGCAGCTATAGAGGGAACACAGAAAGAACCCCCTAGGGTTTTCCAGGTAGGGGAAGGATCGGGCGTGTCTAGCTACATACCAGACGCTATTCCCATTATGTCAGCGCAGAAGGTCGATTCCACACCCACGCGACCCACTATGCCTACCTTTCCGGTAGAGGAAGAGGAACCAACTGCACCAAGAGATGGGGGTCCAGCTCAACATGCGGCTATGTTTGCAGATTGGCGGAGCATGGGACCGGAATTCATGGATGCTTTCCCTTTTAATCACTATATCCAGTTCCGATGTGGCGGCAAGTCTTATGATCGGGAGCGAAACAAGGGACGTGGCTCCCACCGTGATAGTCACCGTGCAGCAAGCAAATTTCATTTGTCGATGTTTGATGGTTCACAGAAGACTACGGCCAAGTCTTGGGTGGAGAAACTAGACCTCTATTTTCAGCTTAACCAGATGCCAGAGAGGGAGGCCATTAAGATGGCTGCATTACATCTAGAGGGCGAGGCCCAGAACTGGTGGTTTCATGGGTTGACAACACTGGGACATTCCGCAGTGACGACCTATGCCGAGTTCACCAAGAGAGTGGTGGAACGTTTTGACAAGAAGGACCCGGATCAGCCTTTCCTCGAGCTGACCAAGCTCAGACAGACGGGGAGTGCAGAGGCATACATCTCAGACTTCTTGAGGGTTTCAGTGATGGTACCTGACTTATCAACTACTCGGATGATCACGATGTTTGTAGAGGGGCTATCAGAACCACTTCGTGGCCTAGTCCGGTCGAACAAACCGGCTACACTACAGGATGCTATCAGTAGGACCCGTGACCTACAAGATGTCTTGCCTAGGACTCGGCCACCTTATCCCCAGAGACAGGCTTTCCAGCCTAAGGGTAAGGACACGAGGGTTCCGCCTCCCAAGGCGAATCCAGGACGAGGACAGTATGATGATGAGGCCAGGAGAGAGCTGAGACGGAAGCGATTATGCTTCACTTGCCAGGAGCCGTGGGCACCGGGACACAAGTGTACGGCAGGGAAGGCACATTTCATAGAGGTCTTCTCCGAGAACAGCGGGAAAGAGGATGAGGGGGATGATGAGGAGACAGGAGGATGTTATGCAGCGCAGAGTACCTTACTACCTCCACCACCCGATGCAGGTGGGGCTTCATTCGCACCTACTGGGGGAGCTCTAGCAGCGTTACGAGGAGTCCCCAAGTATCTGACATTGCGCGTGCGTGGGACAGTACGCGGACAGAGAGTTTCGGTCTTAGTCGACAGTGGGGCTACCCACAACTTCATTGATGCCCAGATGGTTGCACGGAGAGGCATACCGACGGAGGGCTTTGATGGGTTTTCCGTTTTGGTTCCAGGAGATCAGACCATGGCTTGTGCTCAATATGTACCAGAGTTATCAGTGACGATGGGCACCTATACATTGACCGATCACTTCTTTGTGGTGGACATTCCGGACACCAACATGATATTGGGAGTTCAGTGGCTTATTACTCTGGGAAAAGTCACAACAGATTGGAAGGCCTTGGAGAAGGAGTGGGATGATCCCAAGACGGGGAGGCATGAGAAGATCCGAGGGCAGAACACATATCCACCCCAGACAGTATCGGCACACAGCATGGAGGCGACATTCCGCAGGGGAGATATAGAGTGGGCAGTCGAGTTGCGGGCTTCAGAGGCAGTAGATACAGGACGAACGGTACACCCTGATCTACAGACTCTTCTCGACAGATATGCAGTAGTTTTTGGAGATATTCCGCCAGGACAGCCACCGGATCGAGGGTTTGAGCACACGATCGAGTTGGAGCAGGGGATACAGGCGGTAATCACCACACCGTATAGGCATCCCAAAGCCTATCGGGAGGAGATAGAACGGGCCATTCAGGAGCTGCTGGCCCTTGGGCACATTCGACCCAGCACCAGTCCTTTCGCTTCTTCAGTAGTGCTGGTGAAGAAGAAGGACGGCACATTACGCATGTGCATTGACTACAGGGCTCTGAACAAAAAGACCCTGAAGAACAGGTACCCCATTCCCAGGATCGATGAGTTGATGGATGAGTTGAGAGGAGCACGGTTCTTCTCAAAGATTGATTTGAGGTCCGGGTACCATCAGATACGCATGAGGGAACAGGACATTCCCAAGACTGCTTTCAGGTGTCACTATGGGCACTTTGAGTTTCCGGTCATGCCGTTTGGGCTGACCAATGCACCTGCTACTTTCCAGTCTTGTATGAACCATATTTTCCGGGATCATCTGAGGAAGTTCGTGCTGGTTTTCTTTGATGATATCCTTATATACAGCAGGACCTGGGAGGAGCACCTCCAACACATTGAGACGGTCTTGCATATTCTGGAGGAGCAGCAGTTCTTTGCTAAGCTCTCCAAGTGTGAGTTTGGATTGACAGAGATGCTGTATCTGGGACACATCATAGGAGTGGACGGGGTGAGAGTCCACGAGGAGAAAATCCGGGCTATCAGGGACTGGCCAGAGCCGCGGAATGTAACAGAACTGAGAGGGTTCATTGGTATCTGTACTTACTACAGGAAGTTCGTCAAGGGCTTCTCACAGCTGGCAGCACCCCTCACGGAGCTGACGAGGAAGGGGGCATTTAGTTGGTCGGATACCGCGCAGCGAGCTTTTGATAAGCTCAAGGAGGTGATGAGTAGTTGCCCCGTGTTGGCATTGCCCGATTTCACTCAGCCCTTTGTCCTAGAGTGCGATGCATCAGGGGAAGGGATTGGAGCAGTTTTGATGCAGGAGGGTCATCCGATTGCGTTCGAGAGCCGGAAGCTCCTTCCACATGAGAGACTTTATCCCATCTATGACAAGGAGATGTTGGCCATCATGCATGCATTGGCCAAATTCCGGCAGTACTTGGTAGGTGGCAGGTTCAGGGTCAGGACAGATCATAACAGCCTGAAGTACTTTCTGGAGCAGAAGCAGTTACAGGAGAGGCAGCAGAAGTGGATCAGCAAGATCCAGGCTTACGACTTTGACATAGAGTATGTCAAAGGGAAGAATAACGTGGTAGCCGATGCCCTTTCCCGTAGACCAGCCACGTTATCACTCATGAGCTTGGACGCTGACTGGAAGGCTCGACTACTGGTTGAGTATTCCAAAGATAAATTTGCATGCGAGGTGCTGGATGGACAGATAACAGATAGCAGATACAGGGTGGCTGATGAGGTCATCTATTACAGGGATAGGATCTTCTTGACTGAGGGATCTCAGCTCAAGGAGAAGATACTCCATGCTTCTCATGATTCACCATTGGCGGGCCATCAGGGGTTCACCAAGATGTACAGGGCCATCCGGGAGAGATTTGCATGGAAAGGCCTCAAGGAGGACGTACTCCAGCATGTTCGGGAGTGTGAGGTTTGCCAGCGAAACAAAGGTGAGATGAGCCATCCCGCGGGGTTGTTGCAGCCGCTTCCCATTCCAGAGGGGAAGTGGGAGAGTGTTTCGATGGACTTCATCACGGGGTTGCCCACAGTGCAGGGCAAGGACTGCATCTTCGTAGTAGTCGACCGGCTAACGAAGTATGCTCATTTCTTCGCCATTTCAGCGCATTATACAGCGGCACAGGTGGCAGAGCTGTTTTTCCGGGAGATTTTCAGATTGCATGGTCTACCCAAGACCATTGTTAGCGACAGGGACAGCCGTTTTATGGGTGGTTTTTGGCAGGAGCTCTTTCGACTAGTGGGAACTGAGTTGACACCGAGCACTAGTTATCATCCCCAGACGGACGGGCAGACGGAGATAGTTAACAAGTGGCTGGAGGGCTACTTGCGTAACTACGTCAGTGGGCAGCAGAGAGCATGGCTGAAATGGCTACATCTGGGCGAGTACTGCTACAACACAACCCACCACATGTCCATTGGCATGACACCTTTTTATGCGTTGTATGGATACCATTCCCTATCTTTTGTGGACGTGATGTTTGGTGTTAGCAGGGCTCCGCGAGCCAAATTATGGATCCAAGAGAGCCAAGACATACTCCGGGCTCTCAAGGACAACATAGCCACAGCACAAAATCAGCAGAAATTGTATGCTGATAAGGGTCGGGTGGAGAGACACTTTGAGGTAGGGGACCTGGTCTACCTACGGTTACAGCCATACCGACAGTCTTCACTCAAACAGAAGGGGGCAGAGAAGCTTAAGCCTCGCTTTTATGGACCGTATAGGGTGATACGTAGGATCGGGCAGGTTGCATATGAGTTGGAACTACCCCAAGGCAGCCGGATTCATAACATCTTCCATGTATCATGCCTGAAGAAGGCACTGGGCCAGCACGTGACAGTCACCGGGGAGCTACCACCGACAGATGATGAGGGGCACTTGGTATTATAGCCGGAGGCCATTATTGACACCAGGGAGAGACAGCTGCGGAGCAGGAAGATCAGAGAGTTCTTGGTGAGATGGAAGAATCTGCCGGATGAGGATGCCACTTGGGAGGATGAGAGGATCTTACAGCATCCATCCCTTCAGTTGCTTGAGGACAAGCAACGTTTTGCCGGGGGATACTGTAATATTCCCAATTAGCCTTGCTAATTGGAATATTGCATTTTTGCTTTATTTTGCCGCTTTAGCTAGAAATAATAAATAAAGTGAGAAATAAGAGGGGTCACCTCACTTTAGTCACCTCACTTTATAATAAAGTATTCTTTTCCTAGTAGATTGACGTTGTAACTTAGAGAGGGGGCCTTGGGGGTCCACATGGGTATGATGGGGGAGGCATCAGGCTGACCCAAGGTAAACTGTGCTGGTCAAAGGAGAGTTAAGTTTTGGAGGGAGTTTGGCATTATAAAAGGAGAGGTTCTCACCTCATTTGGATCATTCATGATTTGATATTATTATTGATAGCTGGACTTCTGTCTGCTTCATCACGCCAGTTGTTTAGTCGGTCTGCAGCACTGTTTAGTGCACGAGTGTCTCCGGTCGGAGATCTCACCCTTAGCCTCGGGGGACTTCGAGTGCCTGCCCTGGTAAGGTTCTAGTTTCACCCTTAGCTTCGGGGGACTTCGAGTGCCCGCCCTAGTAAGGTTTATTCTGAGTACATCTTTCAGTTTCAGTAGCAGAGTAGCAGCAGATTCTGGTGCAAATCTGGAGAGGGAGAAGCCCTCTTGTGGCTGCGCAGTTCAGAGAAGGAAGGCCGCTGTCTCATCAGGAGAAAGGACGCTGATCAATTCAGGAGGGTGAGGACGCTGTCCCAGGGAGGACGCAGTCCAGATCTGAGCAGAGAAAACGCTGTCCAGGAGGAGGAAGAACGCTGATCAGCCTGGGAGTGAGGACGCTGTCCATTTCTGAAGAGAGGGTTGCAGATCTAAAGGCACATTGATAGATCCAGCCTTGGAGAGGGTAGATCTGAGCAGATATTTGCAGATCTAGTTTGGTATGTTGCAGATCTGGAGGTTTAGCACTAGATCCAGCTTGGGAGATTGCAGATCTGAGGAGATATTGGCAGATCTAGTCCAGATCTGAAGAGATAACATCAGATCCAGCCTTAGAGGCTGCAGATCTGAAGAGATATTGTCAGATCCAGCATAGATCTGAAGGGTTGGTAGCAGATCTGATATAGGAGGACGCAGATCAGGAGGGATAGGACGCAGATCTGATTGGAGGCTTCAGATCTATCAGATCTGAGCATTCAGGAGGCAGATCCATCAGGTAGGACGCTGATCTGAGGAGCAGGCTTGTGTGAGAGGGCTCAACAGCGTTTTCCTAGCATTCAGTAGCTGATCTATCTGTCAGGAGGTTTTGGTGAGTTGTGCCTCACTTATTTCTGCGCTGTCACTAGCAGAGACAGCGTTTTCTTTTGGTGAGGGTTTGCAGCTTGAGATCAGCCATTTTCCAGGTCTTCAGTTCATTACGCTGTCCTTGTTGCAGCCATTATTCTGATTGAGAGGGTCTCCACTTGCCTAGGGCAAGGATAGGTGCACTACTCTGATTTTCTTGTACTCCTCTCCATGTACTTTCAGATTAATAAAATGTCTCGCCCACACCCTATGTGTCATTATTCGTTGATCCTGTTCAAAGATTGTATTTTCTACTGCTATCCGGCATATTTCTGTTTATTACCGGTTATTTCCCTTTGGGGATATTACAGTGGTATCAGAGCATAGATCTGGCTCAGCCTGTGGTTCTAGCAGTCTATGACGTCCAGGGATAACCCTGCCTCTTCCTCAAAAGTGATTCGTATTCGTAGTGCGTAACAGCAGAATCCAATGGAGGCCATGTTTGCGAAGTTGACTGAGAAGATGGATGCATTCATGCAGGATGTAACCAAGAAGATTGCAGAGGGGACGCAGAAAGAACCCCCTAGGGTTTTCCAGGTGGGGGAAGGATCGGGCGTGTCTAGTTGCATACCGGATGCTATTCCCATTGTGACAACACAAAGGGTCGATTCCACACCCACGCGACCTACCATACCTACCTTTCCGGTAGAGGAAGAGGAGCCAACAGCACCAAGAGATGGGGATCTAGCTCAACATGCGACTCTGTTTGCGGATTGGCGGAGCATGGGACAGGAATTCATGGATGCTTTTCCTTTTAATCAATATATCCGCTCCACAGAAGGCAAATCTTATGATCGAAACAAGGGGCAGTTCCCACCGCATAGTCACCGCAAGTGAAGAAGCAAATTTCATTTGCTTCACATGTTTGATGGTTCGCAGAAGACCACGGCCAAGTCTTGGGGAGAAACAGACTTATTTGCTTAACCGCATGCCGCAGGGAGGCCATTAAGATGGCTGCATTACATCTAGAGGGTGAGGCCCAGAACTGGTGGTTCCATGGGTTGACAACACTGGGACATTCCGCAGTGACCACATATGCTGAGTTCACCAGGAGAGTGGTGGAACGTTTTGACAGAAAGGACCCGGATCAGCCTTTCCTTGAGCTGACCAAGCTCAAACAGACGGGGAGTGCAGAGGCATACATCTCAGACTTCTTGAGGGTTTCAGTGATGGTACCTGACTTATCAACAGCTCGGATGATCACGATGTTTGTAGAGGGGCTGTCAGAACCACTTCGTGGCCTAGTCCGGTCGAACAAACCGGCTACACTACAGGATGCTGTCAGTAGGACCCGGGACCTACAAGATGTCTTGCCTAGGACTCGGCCACCTTATCCCCAGAGACAGGCTTGCCAGCCTAAGGGTAGGGACACGAGGGTTCCGCCTCCCAAGGCGAATCCCGGACGAGGACAGTATGATGATGAGGCTAGGAGAGAGCTGAGACGGAAGCGATTATGCTTCACCTGCCAGGAGCCGTGGGCACCAGGACACAAGTGTACAGCAGGGAAGGCACATTTCATAGAGGTCTTCTCCGAGGGCAGCGGGGAAGAGGATGAGATGGATGATGAGGAGGCAGGAGAATGTTATGCAGCGCAGAGTACCTTACCACCTCCACCACCTGATGCAGGGGAGGCATCATTCGCACCTACCGGGGGAGCTCTAGCAGCATTACGAGGAGTCCCCAAGTATCTGACATTGCGCGTACGAGGGACAGTGCGCGGGCAGCGGGTTTCGGTTCTAGTCGACAGTGGGGCCACCCACAACTTCATCGATGCCCAGATGGTCGCTCGGAGAGGCATACCCACGGAGAGCTTTGATGGGTTCTCTGTCTTGGTACCAGGAGATCAGACCATGGCATGTGCTCGATATGTACCCGAGTTGTCAGTGACGATGGGCACTTATACATTGACCGATCACTTCTTTGTGGTGGACATTCCGGATACCAATGTGATATTGGGGGTCCAGTGGCTTATCACTCTGGGGAAGGTCATGACGGATTGGAAGGCCCTAGATATGGAGTGGGATGATCCCAAGACGGGGAAGCACGAGAAGATACGAGGGCAGAACACATATCCACCCCAGACAGTATCAGCACACAGCATGGAGGCGACATTCCGCAAGGGAGATATAGAGTGGGCAGTAGAGTTGAGGGCTTCAGAGATAGTAGATACGGGAAGGGCGGTGCACCCTGATCTACAGACTCTTCTCGACAGGTATGCAGTATTTTTTGGAGACATTCCACCAGGACAGCCACCAGATCGGGGGTTTGAGCACACGATCGAGTTGGAGCAGGGGATACAGGCAGTGATCACCACACCATATAGGCATCCCAAGGCCTATCGGGATGAGATAGAGCGGGCCATTCAGGAGTTGCTGGCCCTTGGGCACATTCGACCCAGCACCAGTCCTTTCGCTTCTTCAGTAGTGCTGGTGAAGAAGAAGGACGGCACATTACACATGTGCATTGATTACAGGGCTCTAAACAAGAAGACCCTGAAAAACAGGTACCCCATTCCCAGGATCGATGAGTTGATGGATGAGTTGAGAGGAGCACGGTTCTTCTCAAAGATTGATTTGAGGTCCGGGTACCATCAGATACGCATGAGGGAACAGGACAGTCCCAAGACTGCTTTCAGGTGTCACTATGGGCACTTTGAGTTTCTGGTCATGCCGTTTGGGCTGACCAATGCACCTGCTACTTTCCAGTCTTGTATGAACCATATTTTCCGGGATCATCTGAGGAAGTTTGTGCTGGTTTTCTTTGATGATATCCTTATATACAACAGGACCTGGGAGGAGCACCTCCAACACATTGAGACGGTCTTGCATATTCGGGAGGAGCAGCAGTTCTTTGCCAAGCTCTCCAAGTGTGAGTTTGGATTGACAGAGATGCTGTATCTGGGACACATCATAGGAGTGGACGGAGTGAGAGTCCACGAGGAGAAGATCCGGGCTATCAGGGACTGGCCAGAGCCGCGGAATGTAACAGAACTGAGAGGGTTCATTGGTATCTGTACTTACTACAGGAAGTTCGTCAAGGGCTTCTCACAGCTTGCAGCACCCCTCACGGAGCTGACGAGGAATGGGGCATTCAGTTGGTCGGATATCGCGCAGCGAGCTTTTGATAAGCTCAAGGAGGTGATGAGTAGTTGCCCCGTGTTGGCATTGCCCGATTTCACTCAGCCCTTTGTCCTGGAGTGCGATGCATCAGGGGAAGGGATTGGAGCAGTTTTGATGCAGGAGGGTCATCCGATTGCGTTCGAGAGTCGGAAGCTCCTTCCACATGAGAGGCTTTACCCCATCTATGACAAGGAGATGTTGGCCATCATGCATGCACTGGCCAAATTCCGGCAGTACCTGGTAGGTGGCAGATTCAGGGTGAGGACAGATCATAACAGCCTGAAGTACTTTCTGGAGCAGAAGCAGTTACAGGAGAGGCAGCAGAAGTGGATCAGTAAGATCCAGGCTTACGACTTTGACATAGAGTATGTCAAAGGGAAGAATAACGTGGTAGCCGATGCCCTTTCCCGTAGACCAGCCACGTTATCACTCATGAGCTTGGACGCCGACTGGAAGGCTCGACTACTGGTTGAGTATTCCAAAGATAAATTTGCATGCGAGGTGCTGGATGGACAGATAACAGATAGCAGATACAGGGTGGCTGATGAGGTCATCTATTACAGGGATAGGATCTTCTTGACTGAGGGATCTCAACTCAAGGAGAAGATACTCCATGCTTCTCATGATTCACCATTGGCGGGCCATCAGGGGTTCACCAAGATGTACAGGGCCATCCGGGAGAGATTTGCATGGAAAGGCCTCAAGGAGGACGTACTCCAGCATGTTCGGGAGTGTGAGGTCTGCTAGCGGAACAAAGGTGAGATGAGCCATCCCGCGGGGTTGTTGCAGCCGCTCCCCATTCCGGAAGGAAAGTGGGAGAGTATTTCGATGGACTTCATCACGGGGTTGCCCACGGTGCAGGGCAAGGATTGCATCTTCGTAGTAGTCGACCGGCTAACGAAGTATGCTCATTTCTTCGCCATTTCGGCGCATTATACAGCGGCACAGGTGGCAGAGCTGTTTTTCCGGGAGATTTTCAGATTGCATGGTCTACCCAAGACCATAGTTAGTGACAGGGACAGCCGTTTTATGGGTGGTTTTTGGCAGGAGCTCTTTCGACTAGTAGGGACTGAGCTGACACCGAGCACTAGCTATCATCCCCAGACGGATGGGCAGACAGAGATAGTTAACAAGTGGCTGGAGGGCTACTTGCGTAACTACGTCAGTGGGCAGCAGAGAGCATGGTTGAAATGGCTACATCTGGGCGAGTACTGCTACAACACAACCCACCACATGTCCATTGGCATGACACCTTTCTATGCGTTGTATGGATACCATTCCTTATCTTTTGTGGACGTGATGTTTGGTGTTAGCAGGGCTCCACGAGCCAAATTATGGATCCAAGAGAGCCAAGACATCCTCCGGGCTCTCAAGGACAACATAGCCACCGCACAAAATCAGCAGAAATTATATGCAGACAGGGGCCGAGTGGAGAGACACTTTGAGGTAGGGGATTTGGTCTACCTACGGTTACAGCCATACCGCCAGTCTTCACTCAAACAGAAGGGGGCAGAGAAGCTTAAGCCTCGCTTTTATGGACCGTACAGGGTGATTCGTAGGATCGGACAGGTTGCATATGAGTTGGAGCTGCCCCAAGGCAGCCGGATTCATAACATCTTCCATGTATCATGCCTGAAGAAGGCACTGGGCCAGCACGTGACAGTCACCGGGGAGCTACCACCGACAGATGATGAGGGGCACCTGGTATTACAGCCCGAGGCCATTATTGACACCAGGGAGAGACAGCTGCGGAGCAGGAAGATCAGAGAGTTCTTGGTGAGATGGAAGAATCTGCCAGATGAGGATGCCACTTGGGAGGATGAGAAGATCTTACAGCACCCATCACTCCAGTTGCTTGAGGACAAGCAACGTTTTGCCGGGGGAGACTGTAATATTCCCAATTAGCCTTGCTAATTGGAATATTGCATTTTTGCTTTATTTTGCCGCTTTAGCTAGACATAATAAATAAAGTGAGAAATAAGAGGGGTCACCTCACTTTAGTCACCTCACTTTATAATAAAGTGTTCTTTTCTAGTAGATTGACGTTGTAACTTAAGAGAGGGGGCCTTGGGGGTCCACATGAGTATGATGGGGGAGGCATCAGGCTGACCCAAAGTAAACTGCGCAGGTCAAAGGAGAGTTAAGTTTTGGAGGGAGTTTGGCATTATAAAAGGAGAGGCTCTCACCTCATTTGATCATTCATGATTTGATATTATTATTGATAGCTGGACTTCTGTCTGCTTCAGCACGCCGGTTGTTTAGTCGGTCTGCAGCACTGTTTAGTGCACGAGTGTCTCCGGTCGGAGATCTCACCCTTAGCCTCGGGGGACTTCGATTGACACCAGGGAGAGACAACTGCGGAGCAGGAAGATCAGAGAGTTCTTGGTGAGATGGAAGAATCTGCCGGATGAGGATGCCACTTGGGAGGATGAGAAGATCTTACAGCATCCATCACTTCAGTTGCTTGAGGACAAGCAACGTTTTGCCGGGGGAGACTGTAATATTCCCAATTAGCTTTGCTAATTGGAATATTTCATTTTTGT
This sequence comes from Pinus albicaulis, assembly GCA_034641835.2. Taxonomy (NCBI): domain Eukaryota; kingdom Viridiplantae; phylum Streptophyta; class Pinopsida; order Pinales; family Pinaceae; genus Pinus; species Pinus albicaulis. The sequence continues at coordinate 825,313,893 of CM076572.1, read as the reverse complement.
TTAATTTTGCTGCTTTAGTTAGAAATAATAAATAAAGTGAGAAATAAGAGGGGTCACCTCACTTTATAAATAAAGTGTTCTTTTCCTAGTTGATTAACATTGTAACTTAGAGAGGGGGCCTTGGGGGTCCACATGGGTATGATGGGGAGGCATCAGGCTAACCCAAGGTAAGCTACTTGATTCGAAAAGGAGAGTTAAGTTTTGGAGGGAGTTTGGCATTATAAAAGGAGAGGTTCTCACCTCATTTGGATCATTCATGATTTGATATTATTATTGATATTTGGACTTACGTAACCCGGCCTTAGGTTGTTTAGTGTGTCTCCTATATCGTTTGTCACAGTGTCTCCCGTTCGGAGATCTCACCCTTAGCCTCGGGGGACCGAGTGCACCTTGCACAGTCAGGTTCTAGTTCACCCCTTGGCCGGGGGACCGGTGCATGTCGTTTGTTGCGAGTACATCTTTCGATTCACGATATAACGAGTGGCGGATACGGTGCAAATGCGGAGAGGAGAAGCCCTCTTGTGAAACTGCGACGCGATTCGGAAGAAGGAGAGACGTCTCATCGGGGAGAAGGACGATCAATTCGGGGAGGTGAGGAATGTTTGTCAGATGAGTCGCCTTGGGTCCGGATGCGAACGAGAAAACGCGGTCCAGGAGGAGGAAGAACGCTGATCAGCCTGGGAGTGAGGACGCTGTCCATTTCTGAAGAGAGGGTTGCAGATCTGAAGGCACATTGATAGATCCAGCCTTGGAGAGGGTAGATCTGAGCAGATATTTGCAGATCTAGTTTTGTATGTTGCAGATCGGGAGGTTTAGCACTAGATCCAGCTTGGGAGATTGTAGATCTGAGGAGATATTGGCAGATCTAGTCCAGATCTGAAGAGATAACATCAGATCCAGCCTTAGAGGCTGCAGATCTGAAGAGATATTGTCAGATCCAGCATAGATCTGAAGGTTTGGTAGCAGATATGATATAGGAGGACGCAGATCAGGAGGGATAGGACGCAGATCTGATTGGAGGCTTCAGATCCAGCAGATCTGAGCATTCAGGAGGCAGATCCATCAGGCAGGACGCAGATCTGAGGAGCAGGCTTGTGTGAGGGGGCTCAACAGCGTTTTCCTAGCATTCAGTAGCTGATCTATTTGTCTGGAGGTTTGGTGATTGGTGCCTCATCTATTTCTGCGCTGTCACTAGCAGAGACAGCGTTTTCCTTTGGGGAGGGTTTGCAGCTTGAGATCAGCCATTTTCCAGGGCTTCAGCACATTACGCTGTCCTTGTTGCAGCCATTATTCTATCTGAGAGGGTCTCCACTTGCCAAGGGCAAGGATAGGTGCATTTACTCTGATTTTCTTGTACTCCTCTCTATGTACTTTCAGATTAATAAAATGGCTCAGCTTTCTGGAATTCTATGTGTCATTATTCAGTGATCTAGTTCAGCATTGTATTTTCTATATCTGTCTGGCATATTTCTGTTTATTACTGGTTATTTCCCTTTGGGGATATTACAATTCCCCGAAAAAACCCAATGCGAGAAAACCAGTGCAGCAGATCTGAGGGTTTATATTATTAAGAAGCATTTTTTGAATACAATCTCTGGATGCTTTGCTGGCTATCCAATACAGAGAAATCACGACAGACAAAAATATTGTGAGTTTACCTCACACTGCAAGTCCCGACTGATCCGGTAGCTGAACTGGCGAAACCTAGCGCCCTCTGCGCACTAGCTGCGTAGGCCTGTGTTGTGACCTTTGTGGACTGCGTTAGCTCCTCTTTTTCACAAACGGTTTCTGGGTTCTTTGGAATACCATTGCTTAAGCCTCTCCACAAATTTGAGACTTAGAGCACTTCCAATGCTACCAAAAATCAAGAAAGACTATGAGCTCTCATACCACTGTAATATCCCTAAGGAAAATTAATAGCGATAAACAAAGCATGCATAGCAAAAACAACACAAAGTTTCCACACAATATTAAACACCCGGAAAGACACCGAAACTTGTGTTGAACTGAGCCATTCTTTTATAATAAAATGGGGTACAATATAAGCTCAGAGTGTATGCACCTGGGCTTGCCCAAGGAAAGCTAACAAGACCCAGGTGATGAAATCAGCTGCTCAACCTCTCAAAAGATGTCCTCTCAAATGCTTTGCGCTGGCCCCATAACTGTACTGTTTGCTGCAAGAAATAGCTGCTAGGTCCTCCTCTGGTGCTCAAAAAGTTCTAGGAAATTAACCCCAGTCTCCCACAAATAACCTACCAAAACCTAGAAAGGGTTTGGCCAAATGCTAACCTCCAAAATTCGGCCCAATTCCCATGCTCTCCTCCAACTGCTGGACAAATTGACCCTCTAGAAAATAGCATTGTTTGAGGACCCAAAAATCGCTGCAAAGCGTAGTGAAATTCCTCCCCGAAACTCCCCACAAGAATCAACTCATCCCAACACTCAAATTGGCCTCCTCCCAAGCTCCCATGTGTGGCACGAAATCTCCTCTGCACAAGCCTACACAATCTTTGGTTTGGCTCAATGTGAACAACAAATTCCCTCAAAATCGAGCCCAACTAGCAGTTCAAAACCCCAACGAATACTGGCCCGAATCACTCCCGAAAAGCTCAATGAATTCTCTGCTCCACAACGAGCTCCTCCAAGTGATGCGTACTTCCTTTATTACACCCAACCTGCTAGAAAAATTCCACGAATTGCTTACCAAACTCCCGGGCAACTCCTAAACTAAGTGTAGATCACCTCCTTGGGCTAGCACTCAAAGTCCACTGAAGGTAGGGTGAGATTCTTGCATGAAAATTACACATGCTCAACAACACTTGCAGACTTGGCTCTCAGCTCAAGCATGCTAGGTAAGAGTAAATGTCAAATGATCAAAGAGTCTCCCAAAATGAGGAATGCACCTCCTATTTAGCCCGGAGCCTCCAATCCTCCATGTGGGCCCCATGCATCGACCCATTCATCTTTCTTCCATTCAAGAGTGCGTACTAGACAAGGGGATCGAATTGTTCACTAGCAATTTATTTTTTTCCTCTTTCTCTTATGTTGGAGTCTTCCTTTAGCCCAAAAATTACAAGTTGGGCCCCACAACCCACTTTTCCTAAGTTGCAATCCAAAATTGACAAAATTGGCCAAAATTGATATTTCTCTTAGCAACATTGGTAAGTGGGGATATCACATTTTTGTTTGTTTGTATCCACATTACTATTGTTTTAACCTAACCTAACAATAATGTCTAGAATCTAGATATTATAGGCTTACCCGTTACCTAGCCCTCTCCTAGTTGCTTGTTCAATTTTCTTACCTATTATTTGTTTTCTTGTCCAGCTTAGGGGCTACCTTGCTATGAGTATGTTTACCATCCAACTTATAAGTAGCCAATACAAGGGAATGTGGGAGATGTTGATGTGGAAGATAAGATAAGATAATTATATTAATGTCTGACAAATGACCACAAAAATAGGTCAATGGAATTTAAGATTACAATTGGTATGGATACAATGTGAGAGTGCAAGCACAACTCCTAGAAATGTCGAAAATAATATTAAGAAAGAAACCTACATAAGTATAACCTCAGAACATATGCATAAAACTGCGATAAAGGGACAGTGACAAAATAATTATATATTTTTAATTCAAAACATTAAAGCTGATTATATGTAATAACTAAGTTGTTAATTTTAAAATTTAATGTTGTTTCATGCATGCTGTGTTTATTTTTTTATTGAACTTAGTGGCCTCTAAAATTTAGGTGAAAAGTACTTTGAAAATTAGTTGTATTTTTCTAACTGCTCCTAAATATAAAATTGCTCACTTGGAGCAAATAAAACGAATTATATTGGTAAATGAAGTTGTCAATTCATTTGAAGCATTGAATAGTGAATACATTTAAGTAATGAATACATTAATAGCTACTGGACAATGACATTCAACATGACCTTGAACATGGGTGAACTGAAAGGAATCTCTTGTGCAACATTTATTAACTGAACCTAAGATCCTCTTTCCTTGAGATAAGCCATTGTATTCATCTGGTTGTTCAATTGTAATCATCATAACAGACCAACAATGGGCGACAATTATTTGGCTTCATAATGCGTCATGGAACGCTTGCTCACTTACATATCATTTTCATTAAATTCCATTTTGTTTTAGTAAATAACTTTCTGTCATTGAATGGTTGACTCTCTTATGAATAGTATATTCTCAATTAAGTTAGTAGCTTTGAAAAATAGAGTTGTGCAAATTTGTGATTACCAGTTGTGCTAAAAAAGTCAATAGGTGAAAAGTACTTTGAAAATTAGTTGTATTTTTCTAACTTCTCCTAAGGATGAAATTGCTCACGTGGAGCAAATAAAATGAATTATATTGGTAAATGAAGTTGTCATTTCATTTGAAGCATTGAATAGTGAATATGTTGAAGTAATGAATACATTGGTAGCTACTGGACACTGTCATTCAACATGACCTTGAACATGGGTCAACTGAAAGGAATCTCTTTTGCAACATTTATTAAATGAACCTAAGATCCTCTTTGCTTGAGATAAGCCAACACATTCATTTGGTTGTTCAATTGTAATTATCATAACAGACCAACAATGGGTGGCAATTATTTGGCTTCATCATGCGTCATGGAACATTTGCTTGCTTACATATCATTTTCATTAAATTCCATTTGTTTTAGTAAATAACTTTATCTCATTGAGTGCTTGACTTTCTCTTATGAATATTATATTCTCAATTAAGTTAGTAGCTTTCAAAAATAGAGTGTTGTGCAAATTTGTGATTACCAGTTGTGCTAAACAAGTCAATAATGTTGTTATGAGTAATAATAACTATGGTTATGATAAATATTTTGTTGAATTTTAGTGTTATTGGTTGGTATGCTTGGTCTTTATTCTTTCCTTTCTTTATATTTACAGGAAATTATTGGATCCTTGTTTCAAGAAAAAGTGTTACCTTTATTTGAGAGCTTATGCAAGACGACAACCGAAAGTTGGGAATATTTAATTCAAGAAAAGATGCATAAATATACTACCCAGATACAAGAAGACCTTGCACAACATTTGATAATGATTGCATCTTCTCTCAAGGTAATTAAGATACTCCCCTTTGATTTTCATTCTAAGCAAAAGTGTTGAGAATGAGTTGCCAGATTGAAACGAGTTTAATTAAGAAATGTTATTTGTCTACACAACATGAAAGTTAAGAAAAGTAAAGTACAATCACAAATCATTTATAGAATCACATGAGTTGTCATTTGAATCTCTCATTCCAATTCATAGTGTTATGTAGATGTATATACATGTGATCAACAAGGATGGAGTTATCATGCATGATATGTAATGCCATTTCTTCGAATTACCGTGATAACTAAAATAAAAATGAAGGGTCTTATGTACAGATAGAGGTCCTACATACATGATGGTTAGGAAACATAATCGTTCAACCAACTAAATAACAAGGAAAGGATATCTTCATAAGGATGACCTCATGACTTAATTCATGACCTAGTGTAAATTAATAATGTACATCAATGTATAATTGTAATAGTAATTCTGTCAACCATATTTTGATAAAACACAAACTTACACTTGAGAGCTTCCATATCACAAAAGACACTATGATCCATAGAAAATGATCGAGACATTGAAGGATTTAGGCATCAGAAAATGACTATCCCAAACAAAGCAGTGCACTAATGAATCTTGCTTTCAAACAACAAATAATGCTGATCCCCAAATAACCTCCAACAGTAGTTGGCGAATCGACACTACCAAAAAATATTCTTGATCGTTACTGATTGCTGGCAGACAAGGTAGAGGCAATCTAAAAGGTCACTCTTAGCCAATTTGGCTTTAGATGGAATCACTTGATAGATGACTAGCAAAGCAAAATATTGTAACTTATAAAAAAGTCACATTGTCCATACACTATCAAGACTATGAATCCAATGGCCCTTTGGATCCGTCGAAGCCCGCTTATTGTTAAGAACTAGCAAGAGACGGTGGCATTGATGAAGTGTTGAATATAGGCGATGAGAATCATATTGAAGCAGTGGAAAATGAAACTCGAGATCCAATCTCTCCAAAATGGCCCAAGCATACTAATTTTCACCTTAAACAAATTAGTATTTGAAACGAAGGCATGTAGTTCCACGATTAAAAGATGTTTGGAGGCAAGAAGGCCATACTCTTGGGAAAGAGGGTGTCGCTATTTCCAAGATTGAGTACCAGGATCCCACTTATCATGCTAGCAGAAGATGCCCTTCCAAATTGACCTATACACCTAAATGTGTGGCATCTTTGTTACACACACCCCTTGCATACAACAACTCCAAATACACTGACAAGCTAGATCCTAGCCTATTTGGCTACACCCTCACACTATCATTGGAGCAATCATGACATAGCTCTCCAAGTTGACGAAATATTTCTGAAGAGGAGTGAGCCCACGACTTAAGAAAGATAAAAGGAAGATATGTTGTCACATAAAGCAAGAACCCCTTGAACTCTACCAACAACATAAACTACAATCCCCTCGAACTCTGCCAACAGCATAAACCAAAATTCCCTCTAACTTTGGAAATAGCATAAACCAAAAGCTCCTTGAGCTTCGCCAACAACATAAACCAAAAGCCCCTCTAACATTGCCAAGATATTGTGCTGAAATTACATGGTGGTGAAACAAAGCTTGCCTTGCATATCACTAACCACGTGTCCATCAGAATACTACCATGAGTTGCAACATCTAACAATCAAAAGCCTCCCTCATCCTTGGGTGTAATTCAAAATCCCAAGTAACCAAAGATGGACCTTCTCCTCACCATACTTGGACAATAGGTATTGTTATATCCCTTTATATTTTTGACTTAATTTCTAAGAATTAAATTCAAGAAATCGACTACAAAAGTTTGTCAGAAAAATTCAACAATTAATTACAACTCTTTGGTAGAAAAAAAAACACTGCAAACTCCATCTATATTATTTATAAGTTCGAAGGAAATTACATCAATTTCTAATGGAAGGAAACCTGATGAGGATATTCCCAAAAACCATTGGCTTGGACTCCTTAGCTCAATAACTCGTCCTCTACAACGAATTGTAGACTCGACCCTCATGAAGTGTGCACTCGTTTCCCTTGAACCCTAGAAATTCTACCCACATGAATAATGCAATTTGAGGCTCTTGATGACAACGATTTTCGAACCTTCTGGTGAAGTCAATTTTGGCTCCATGGACTTGACAATTCAACCTCTTTAGAAATTGCAACTCGACCATAAAAAACAAATCGATCTCCCACAAAATGCAATTTAGTCGTACAACAAAATAATTTTGTCCTCCCCAAAGTGATATTTCGGCCCTCAGCTTGGAGTAAAAACTTGTGCCCTACAACACAAAAATTCAGCCTCTGATCTCGAAAAGAAACTCGACCTTGTAGCACTAGAAATTTGACCTCTATAGATCGGCCACAGTGTAATTGGAAATTCAGCTTATGTGGATAGACAGATCGATCTCCCCCTTGACTACGAACTCGACCTCTTTTGCAGATGATAATTTTATTGATTAACTAGGATGGCTTAGTAGCCATCAAACCAATTGCCACCAGCTAGGATATGTATTTCAACACCGAAACTGAGAATACTTGAGGGTTTCCCCTCTCATAAAGCTACTTGAGCTTTTTGTTAATTCACTAATCAAATCTCACCTATCCCTTTTCCCCAAGTCTCTCTTCTTTATAATTTTTCCCTCTCCAAAATAACATGAGTGGAAAAATAATACCACAGGTCACTTATTTTTCTAAAATGGCTTTACCATGTTTATTTAATTATGAAGATAATATCTACTAATTAATCTATTCACCCCCTTCTCACTGATAACCTATGGGTATCATGGTAGGGTATGACTTCACTTGTTCTCTGTTGCTATGGGAAAGGAACATTATAGTCCATCCTTCTCAAATTTTCTTGTCCTGAAGCAATTGTAATTTGGGATGTTGTAATGCGTGTTCACATTCCCATGTGGCATATTCTATCAATAGGCCCTTCAAAAAGATTAGGTACTTTTTGATAATTTGACATTTCAACTTCCTTTCTCTTGTATCCATGACCTCTTCTGGAATGAGGACCAATTTCCCTGCCTCATCAAATGTTGGAAGTGCGTTATCGCCTTAACCTATTGCGCAAGTATATTTTTGAGGCAAGATACGTGGAAGACATTGTGAATCTGTCTTTCTTCCAGTAGCTCCAATTCATAAGCAACTTCCCCAATTTTCCGCATCACCCTGTAAGGTCCATAAAGATGGGGTTTTAACTTTTCAGAGCCACTCTTTTTCAAGGAGGATTTCCTATACGGTTGAAGTCTTAGGAAGACAAGGTCCCTGTTACCCACCACTAGTGGGTGTTGTGAAATTTTCACTATTGCCGCAACTGGAAATTATTCTTCTAACTGAATATTAGTATGTGCAGTTTATTTTCTATTACGGAAAACAACAGATAAAATCATTACAATTTTCACCAAAAATAAAATGCACTACGGAAGTAAAACTGGAACTGAGAAAATGATGCACACACAATAAAAATGACACCCTTGTTTTTAGAAAAATGTCCCTGGAAAAACACAATGTGGGAAAATCGGTGCAACAGATGAATGTTTTATTTTATTATTATGCAGCAGAATTCTGAGTACAATATCTGGATGCCCAAACTGGAAATCGAACAACAAATATATGTCCAAAATATTTGTGAGGAAAATGCCTCAACTCCACAGCTAATCCCAACTCTGAAATTTGGCACAATTCGCAATTGGAATTGCCTCTACGCAGTGCTTGCGCAGACCCTACTCACTCTTCCTTTGGAACTCTTTGAATCCAACATCTTAGATGACTCTGTCTCTGGAAGTGACTTGCTTGGCATTCTGGAAAATTTCCCGACCTCTAGCATCTGAATCGCCCTGCTCCTCAGTTGAATCGAACTGCCTCCTTGAGGCTTCTGTGTAGCCTCTAGTGGAATAACTCGGCCTCTCTGCTGCTGCCCCTTTCGACACTGGAAAATCCTCTACAATCAATCAGCTTCTCCTCCTTAATCTCTGCTACTCGATCTTTGACCCAAATTCTTCCCTAGCTGAATCTATGCTCTCTGGAAAATTCGATTTGCCTTGATCTCCCTCTTACTCGATGTGTCTATCTCCATCCCCATCGTCCTGCTCATATAATCTCTCGCTGGCTCACCAATGACCATGATTAGATCCTCATCAACGACTAAGATCATCTCAAAATCAATCCATGTGAGTTTCCACAACATTTTCAGCTTTCCTTAATTAATTATTATTAATTAACTAGTTTTCCTTAGTTAGACTTAGGAAAAATTTAAATGATGGTTAATTAATTTAATTAAGGCATTTCACAAGCTTATCTCGCGAAACCTTTTCTTACTTTTGAAGATCTTGTGTTCTTACACTCTCTGACACAAATCAAGACTAGAACACTTGTCGGATGCTACAAAAACTAACAGGTGACCCCATAGGAGAGTTTTTATCCTAGATTTGTCTTCAGTCGATAGCTAACAACCCCTTGACAACCACTAGTGTAGCCGATGTTGTGCCAGATGTCTCTGCTCCCAGAGTCAGTCATATGTTTCCTCTTCCATCTGTCGAGGTCGTATGTTTGAATGTCATATCCCCAATAATTAAATTTGTCTAAGGATCATTCCCAATTTTGCAGTTTTGTTTCCTACTAAATATTTTGGTGTTTGGACTTAGGAGAATGGGTTAGAAGACTTGGGATTAATTTTTGCGCAAAAGAAAGGAAGGCAACTTAGAAAAAGTGGATAAAAATTAAAGTGGTGAGTTGTGGAGGCCACACTAAAATGGAAATCGAACCCTTAGGAGGAATTCTTCCCACAAGGAGGAAAAACGCTCAAGGGGGCTCGAATTGGTGGGACCATAAGGGTGAGAGAGGAGAGCAACTAAAAAAAGCAAAAGCAAACTCATTTTTGGGGTTCCTTGTTTGTGCATCTAACTTGAGAGTTTGCTTGAGTTATTCAGCCAAGTCAACTGGTGCTTTGAGCACGAGGCTTTCCAAGGAGAAATTCCCAACTCTCTTTCGGCGAACTTAGAGTGCCAACCTAGTACAGAATTTAAGATCTTATTGGAGAGGAGATTTTTGGACTTTGTGGGTTATTTCCAGCCATAATTCAGCCAGTTCAAAATTCCAAGAGGACGCAGAGGCAGAAATCGAATTGCTTGGTTGATGGGTCTTCAAGGGGGAATTCCGCTGGAGAATTTAGGAGAAAGTCCGTTGATATTGGAGCAAATTTTGTGGAGATTTTAAGGGCTAGAGATTGTTTCTCCGGGGAGAACCAAATTCAGTATTCCAAGTGTAGAAATTTTAGACCCCACTCCGGTTTTCAGTTTCATCTTATCACTCCCATATAGTTAAATGCCCATTCCCATAATCATACATTCAAAATTTTGGAAATGAAATTATTTTATAAAAACACAGATTTCAGAATTTCACAGTGCTGGAAATTGCAGAAATAGAAACACAAGAAATTATAATAGCCACACACAGAAAAATAACCCGTTGATTTTTGGTCAATGTGACCCTGGAAAAACCCCCTACAACTCTTGGGGAAAACCAGTTTGAGAGCTCTTCTTTATTTCTGAAAAATGCTTTTACAGTGAAACAGAAATACACAGAAATTCTAGCAACCACAAAAATACAACTTATCTTGTTTTCCGTGCTTGACCTCCACCTCGGAAAATGTGCCAACAGTCAAAACAGAAACAACCTTAAATGCTGTACGACCTCCTTGTTTTTCATGCCCATAAAACCAACATTAAATGTTGTTGTACGACCTCCTTGAAATGTGTGCAAATAGTAATAAATGCTGCTATATAGTTCTCCTCGATTTGCATGCACAGGGACATGAATAAATGTTGTACGGTTCTGCCTCGATTTCTGTGTACAGGAAAAACAATACGTTGTACGAACTGCCTCGATTTCTGTGCCAAAAAAACAACAATAAATGTGCCTTGAATTTTGTGCCAAAACTGTTGTACAACTGCCTAGGAATGTGTGCCAAAGGTGTTGTATAATTCTGCTTTGAGAAACATGCCCAGAATCTACCTTGAACTGTATGCCAACTTGTACGGATTTGCTGAGTGCTACCTCGATATGTGTGCCAAGGTTCTGCTCTCCTTCTTCCTCCCTATTCAGAAATTCTCCTTTGTTCTCCTCTTTCTCTCTTAATTTGCTCATGAAAGAATGTATGACCTTTTCTCTTCTTTTCCTCCTTTAACCTAACCCTAAGTGACTTTTGGGAAATCCCTAAATCCAATGGTTGAGATAGCTTTAGATCAAGGGCTGAGAATAAGTGTGCATTTAATTCTCACTTTCTAATTTTTAATTCACCCCACTTAAATAAAGACCTACTTAGCATTTTATTTCCATAGTCACTTTTTCACTTTCTAATTTTACATTGACTTTAATAAAGTCATTTTAAAATTAGACTTGTAACTTTATCACTTATAAAGTCACTTTTAAATTAGATTTGACTTTACCACTTATAAAGTCACTTTAGGAGAAAAGTACAAAATACATTTGGACACTTTTCCCTAGGCCAAAGATCAAAGCCCTAGGGAACCACTTGTCCTCTGGTACCCAAATTTTAACACTCCCGCTTTCTGAGGAAAGTGTTCCTCACAACCCCCATCTTGTCTCTGAAGTAGACATGCTTGCCTCGTGGTAAGGCTTTGGTGAATATGTCTGCTACCTGCTCATCTGTGGGAATATACTCAAGCTTCACAGCTCCCTTCTGAACATAGTCTCTGATGAAATGATATTTGATCCCAATATGCTTTGACCTGTCATGAAATACTGGATTCTCCGTGAGTTTAATGCAACTCTGATTATCACAGTAAATCACTGAAGGTCTCAACGCTTGGCCAAATAAGGCAAACAACATGTTGCGAAGCCATATGGCCTCACAACTAGCCAATCTGATTTCCATGTGCGTTGCTTCTGCTGAACTCAATACAACTGACTGTTGCTTCCGGCTGAACCACGACACAACTGCCGAACCCAACCCAAAACAACACCCTGAAGTGCTCTTCCTATCAGAAGCACAACTTGCCCAATCTAAATCAGGGTACCCTACCAGTTTCACTCTATCTCCCTGTCTATAATCCCAACCAAAATCCACTGTCCCTTGCAAGTAACGAAGTATGTGTTTTGCAACAACCCAGTGCACTCTCCTGGGCTGACACATGAACCGTGTCATCGTGTGGACTGCAAAACATATATCTGGTCGAGTGTTGACCAAATATATCAAGGACCAATCAGCTGTCTATACAAGGTGGGATCCACCAACTCGGAATCTGAAGCGTGTAGCTTCTTCTAGTTAGTGATCATAGGTGTAGACATGGCTTTGCAATCCTCCATGTGAAATCTGCTAAGAATGTCCACAATATACTTCCCCTGTCCCAGGAAGAAATGCCCCTCCTCCTGCCACACCTCCAATCCCAAAAAGTAATGCATCAAGCCAGTGTCCTTCATCCCGAACTCTGAAGCAAGATCTCTCTTGCAACCTTCTATGAGTCTCTTTGCACCTGTAATGACCAAGTCATCCACATATAACACCAGAATGAGAGGGTCCTCACCTGCCACAATAAAGTATAGGTTCGAATTTGCATCACTCTTTGTGAAACCCAACTCCTGCAAGTACGTATCAATCCTCGAGTACCAAGCTCTAGGAGCTTGCTTCGAGCCATAGAGTGCCTTCTTCAGTCTGCATACATGGGACTCCTTCCCATGCACCTCAAAGTCTTGCGGCTGCTCAATATAAACCTCCTCCTGTATGAAGCCATTGAGAAATGCGGTCTTCACATCCATTTGGTGGATCTTCCAACCCATCTCTGCTGCTATTGATATAATGGAGTCAATGGAAGTATATCGAGCCATGGGAGCAAAGGTCTCCTCATAGTCAACTCCCTCTATCCGTGAGAACCCTCTCGCCACAAATCGAGCCTTGAACTTCTCGATGTTGCCATATGCAGCATGCTTTATATTGTAAAGCCATCTGGAAGTAACCACTGATTTACCTTCAGGCCTCGGCACTACCTCCCAAACATCATTTTTCATAATAGAAGAATAATCCTCTTTCATGGCCTCTCTCCAGACCTGTTGGCTAGCTGCCTCCTCATAGCTAGAAGGCTTAGAATCAACGATGCTAATGATCAATGCCATATAGCTACAAAACTTCTCAGGTGGTTTGTTCTCTCTAACTTGTCTCTTTGGCCCAGCAACAGATGTGGCCTCGCGCAAGGTGTCCTGAAGCCACTTTGGCTTCGTCTTCCCTGAGCACACTTCTCCCACCGGAGTGAAAGAATCCTCATCCTCATCAGAACCCTGAACTCCTAAAGGCTTGCTTATGACCTCATGCCTAAACCTGTGCCTGTAGATGCTGAAGTACCGTGTGAACTATCCATCAGTGGAATACCCTATGAACTGCTCTACGGATTGCTCTGCATGCTACTCGAAGCACCACCCATCTGACTCTAAGAGCCACTGCTCACTGATGGACCTGACACTGTAATCGATGCACCTCCTGCTCCCTGTCCATTGGATCCCTGTGACTGACTTAGTTGCTCCTGAGGGTCTGGTGAATCCAGATACTCTAACTCCCATGACCTCCTGAAAGCCCTATCCTCCTCGAACTTCACATCCCGCTTGACAACAACTTTCCTCCTCGCAGGAATATTCATCCAAAAGGCTTTCGAGGTCTCACTATAACCCACAAAGATGCCCTTATCTGCAATGGGCTCTAGCTTGGTCCTTTTCTCCTTGGGAACATAGGAATATGTTATGCACCCAAAGATACGAAAGTGACCAACATCAGGCTTTTGATGCCTGCCTCCGCACAATAATCAACAAACTCACCAAGGGTATACTCCCCTCCATTGTCTGACCTGAGGACCTTGATCTTCCGACATGCCTGAGTCTCGATAAGAGCTTTGAACTCGTGAAATCGCTTGAAGACCTCACTCTTGATCTTCAAGAAATAAATCTAAGTCTTCCTGGAGTGATCATCAATGAATAAAACATAGTACTCATAGCCACTCAAGGATACATGAGACATCCGACCGCTCACATCGGTGTGAATCAAGTCAAGAATCCCTTGTTGTCATTGCTGGGAAAAAGGGATTTGGAAAACTTCCTCATAGCACATCCTCTGCATGTAACAAGGTGATCAGAAATGAAATTTGGCACACCTATGGTGATCTCCCACAATGTCCTCAAGGCCCCATGATATATGTGCCCCATCCTGTGGTGCCAAATATCACACAACTCTGAACTGCTAGATCTGCTGCTGGTACTGCTACTCAATGCCATCAGGTTCTGGAATGAGAACTTGTACAACTTGGCATGGCGCACACAAATCACTCTAGCTGAAGAAGCTAGAGTGCCCCTAGGATATATAAGCACTTGACCTCTCCTGAACAACACCTCATACCCTTTGTCCTTCAATGCTGAAACGGATATAAGGTTCTTCTTCATTCCTGGCACATATAGAACATTTGACACTTTCAAGGGAGGTTTGGATTCCCTATCAAATGTCAGTCTCCCCACACCGACTCCTCTAACAATGCTGTCATCTCCGAGTACTACCTCAATATCAGTGCCACTCTCTGAAAGCTCCGAGAAGTACTCCCGGACTACTGTCATATGACGAGAAGCGCCACTGTCAATATACCAAATACTTGAAGATGCTCCGCTAGTGGAGGGAAGTGCACAATCCCGCTGAACCTGTGTGGCATGTGATCCTGCACTAGTGGACTCACAAGCTATGAACCCAAACTCCCGGTCAAAGCTCTCCGAGAAGCCCTCTATCTTTGCAGAAGCTGCCATGGTTTTGTCCTTTCCCTTCTTGTTCTTCTTCTCTGGACACACAACTGCATAGTGTTCCAACTTCTGACAATTCCAACATTTGACTTTGGAATAGTCCTTCTCCTTGTTCACCTGTTTACCTTTACCTTTGCCTCCACCACCACTTGTGGAAGCTTGCTTCTTTCCTTTGCCCTTCTTGCCTCTTGCTAACAATGCTACATTGTCATCCTCCTCCACCTGTTTCGCTGCCCCAAGATGGTTCTTTTTGATCTCATTCTGAATGCAGTCATCCCACAACCTCTCCTAGCTGGGAAGGTTCTCCTGTGCAACAATCCCATCAACAAAACTCTCCTAAGTCTTGGGAAGGCCATTCAATGTAATCCACACCAACTCAGTGGGTGGAATGGTCTTTCCAACAGCTGCTAACTTATCTCTCACTGAAGTGATCTTTGTGAGGTATGTTGTAGCACTATCAGTCTTAGCCATTTTAATGGCCTTCAGCTTCTCCCTTAGGACCATTTTTCTGTTTTCATTGGTGCTCTGGTAAAGATTGGTCAAGGCTGTCCACATCTCATGTGCATATGTCTTTCCTCTCACATGAGGAATGACATGGTCTTTAACACCATCAAGAATCAATCTTTTTCCCTTAGCATTCTTCTTATTAAAATCTTCCAACTGAACAGGGTCAGCAGGCACTGCTACTGGGTGCTGCGTGGTGTTAACCATTATGCCCCAGACTTCTGCCTCCTCAAAGATGCTCTGGATTCTCTCCTTCCATGCACTATAGTTGCTCTGCCCATCCAACCTATCCTCAACCCTCAAGTCCAAAGACATGCTTCTTCGTATGTGTGGAGCTCAAAACCGGGGGGTTGCGGGAAGCCAGCCCCAGTTCCGTTTCGAAATCTTTCCGTGCCGGAGCTTTTGGAGAAGCGTTGAACCAACGCTCTCGAAACGCTTCGTGAGGGGAGCGTTTTCGGGAGCGCGTTTCCGAACCTGTTAAACGCTCCCTACCTTTTCGGGAGCATTTCCGGAAGTGCTCGGGAGCGAACGCTCCCTGAGCGCTTCCGGCGTTTAAAAAACGCTTCGGGAGCATTTTTTAAATGCCGGAAGCGATCGGGGAGCGTTCGCTCCCGAATGCTCCCCGGAAAAAAAACGTTTCCTGTCGGGCGGAAATTTTTTTCAATGAATTTTTTTTTTGTTTATAAAGGGGGGGGGGCATTTTGTTTTCATTGTTTGTTGAGTGAGTGAGAGAGAGCAAGAAGAGATTGAGGAGAGAACTGGAGAGCTGAGCTACAAAAGTGACAAGGAGAGCAAGGAGCAAGCTGCAAGGCAACAGGAGGCTTGCAAGAAAGAGGTAGGCCTTCTAATCCAATTTTGTATTTTCTAGGATGAATTTGGAGGTTGTTTAAAAATGAAAACTTGATTTTTTCTTGAATGTTGCATTTTATTGGATTTAAAACTTAAAAAATGAATTGTTTTTTTCCTATGTTGCATTTCCTATTCCCATTTGGCATTTTTCCATTTGTTTTGCAAGCTAGAAACTTGAAACTTGAAACTTGTTTCCATCATGACTATATGGCTAGGGATTCTCCCCATGTTGGTTCCTTTCTTTGTGATAATGGTGTTGGAGAGTAGTAGAAGAAAGAGGCAAATCAGAGAAGAGGAGGATGAAGAGGAGGGTTATGGTGGATTTGAAGAAAATCCTGAAGAGGAGGAGGATTATGTTGAAGAGGAAGTGGGGAGTGGAGAACATGAGGACACAGATTCCCCAACTAGACAAGACCAAACTTAGACACATTTGTGGAAATATGTTCAGAAACAGGAAGGAGGGAAAGGTGGTGGAACCACTAAATTTATTTGCCCCCATTGCAATAAACAATACCATGGTTCATACACCCGTGTGAGAAGGCACCTTTGTGGGAAAATGCTAGGGGATGGAACTAAAAATATTGGAATCAAAATTTGTACTAATGTGCTAGCAACACAGAGAGAGAAATATAGGAAGGAAGAGGAGGCTGCCCTACAGAAATCATCTAAAAGATCTAGGGGTTTCATTGATTCTTATTCAGGCCCAACACGTCATGGACAAACAGGTTCAACTTCCACCCATGCCAGTGGTTTTGGAGGTAGTGGCACACCTGGATTAAGGCGTAGAACCATATCCGATTTCCTAGATGAAGGGTGTAGGAATGACGTGGATTCAAAAGTTTACCGGTTTCTATATGCATGTGGGGTGCCATTCAATGTTCTTCGCTCACCTTATTGGCATGAAATGGTTTCTGCCATTAATGATGCCCCCAAAGGATACAAAAATCCCTAGGTATGACAAGGCCAGAATCGTGGGTCTTGATCATGAAAAAGCTAAAATAAACCATTCTTTGGCTAGAATGACAAGTTCGTGGAATGCGCATGGGCTGTCCATTGTCTCCGATGGATGGACCAATGTAAAAGGAAAACCATTGATAAGTGTTTTGGCTGTGTCGGTTAGTGGTGTAATCTTCCTGGCAGCATATGATTATTCAGACAAATTCAAAACCGACATTAACATTGCAGAACCATTACTTGATATAATTGAAAACACTGGGCCATACAATGTCATACAGGTCATCATTGATAATGCTGCTAACTGTAAGGCAGCAGGAGCAATTATTGAGGATAAATACCCCAACATTTTTTGGTTTGGGTGTTTGGTTCACACAATGAACCTTTTGATGCATGATATCATCAAAAACAAACAACCTCAATTCAAATGGCTTGGTGATTTGTACAAGAGAGGTAAAAGAATGATAAAATTTATTACAAATCGTAGCAATACCCATGGGCTTTTTCGTACTCACTCCAAATTGGAGTTGTTGAAGATAGCAAAAACTAGATTTGCTAGCTAATACCTCACCTTCAGGCGCCTTTTGAAGGTAAGAGAGTCATTGGCTGCAATGGTATCAAGCCCACACTGGTAGCTATTAAAGGACAGGGCAGCAACAATAGTTGACAGGCAAGGTTTCGAACATGTGGAGGAGACCGCCCTTGACCCTCTATTTTGGGCACGTGTGAGGGAAATTTTGAATTTTACCAAGCCCATTTATAACATGATTCGGTTTGCAGATACTAATAAACCAATGATTGGAGAGGTTTATGAGCAGATGGATAGCATTTTGGGGCAAATAAAAGATATTGTTAAGGATATTGATCCCAACTTGTATGCTATGATTCATGACTGTGTGTGTGCACGGTGGAATAAACTCAATGTTCCACTACATGCTTTGGCATATATCCTTACGCCAAAATATTACTCTCCATCTTGGTTGGGCCAACCTGCACCTGGAGGTGGGGTTAGGATGAAACCTCACACAGATCTAGAGGTACAAGAGGGGTACATGAAGGCATTAGACAAGTTGGTACTCGACAGGGATGAGTGTGCTAGATTGCGCCTTGAATTAGGCAAATACTTCAGTTGCACTGCTAACTTTGGTTCTTTCCATGCAATGGAAGACAGGGACAGATTTGATGCTCTCACATGGGGGGAAGCATATTGCAGCATGGGACTTTTGCCAAAGTTGACAAAAAAAGTTCTCTCACAGGTTGTGAACACTTCTTCTGCAGAGAGGTGTTGGAGCACCTACAACTTTATACATAGTGTGAGAAGAAACAGGATGAATGAAAACTGAGCTGAAAGCTTGGTTTATGTGCATTACAACTTGAGGTTGTTGAGCCATTACTGTGATCGGGCAAATGAGGATCCATCATACAGAGTCTGGGACAACAACCCGAGGATGATAATTTGGAGGACGACACGGTACATATGGAAGAATTGGAAGCGTAACTTTTTAGGGATGATGATGAAGCATCAGTAGCACCGCCACACATAGGGTCGGTCCCACCTTCTACTGGTAGCAGTGCGGGTGCGAGTGCCAGTGCTAGTGCCAGTGCCAGTTCCCGATATCAAACTATTGTTCCTTTGCAGATTCAGCCTCCACCTTCTAGTCATGGTCGTGGTACTCCTGAGAGTACTAGAAGACCACCATTTCCTCGTGGCTCGCACAAATTAGACATTTCTCGTGGGCATGGCAAGGGGCCAGCCAGTAGATAAAATAGATTTGTTGTTTACTAGTCTTTTCTATTTTCTAGTAGTTTTTATCTTTTATAACTGTTGACAGTTGAACAGTTGAAACTTGACTCTTTCATATATTTAATGACAATTTAAGTTTGAAGTTTGAAATTGAAAGGTGAAACTTTGAAGTTGGCATTTATAAGTTTACAAGTCATTATGAATTATGAATATGATGCTTCATGAAAGTTATATGGTGATCAATGAATCAATGATGATAAATTGTATATATTGAATTTTGAAATCAATGAATCAATGATGATAAATGTTAGATATTGAAATTTGAAATCAATGATGATAAATGTTATATATCAATGATGATAAATGTTATATATTGAATTTTGAAAGCTTGAAACCTTCAGATTAATGATTCACGAGACTCAAGAGTCAATATGTTGTATGCTTCCAACTTGTGGGCGTGGTTGATGAAGATTATAACTTCTAGATGATTGATGTTATATGATTCAATCTATGTTTTTATGTTTTTTATATCTAATTCATCATTCTACATGTTTTTGTTGACATATATGCATCAAAAAATATATATATATATATATATATAAACGCTCCCGAAAACGCTTCGGACCGGAAGATTCTAAAAATGGCGCTCCCGCTCCCACTCTGCGTTTTCGCTCCCGCTCCCAAGTAACCTTGTTCAAAACTGTGGTAAAGGTTCAGTTTTTTGTGTGAAAAATCAACTTGCTGTAATTTTTCACTTGCTATCTCTCTGATACCATCTAGAAATTTTAGACCCCACTCTGGTTTTTAGTTTCACCTTATCACTCCCATATAGTTAAATGCCCATTCTCATAATCATATATTCAAAATTATGGAAATGAAATTATTTTCTGAAAACACAAATTTAGGAATTTCACAGTACTGGAAATTGCAGAAATAAAAACACAAGAAATTATAACAGCCACAGAGAAAAATAACCCACTGATTTTTGGTCAATGTGACCCTGGAAAAACCCCCTACAACTCTTGGGGAAATCTAGTTTGAGAGCTCTTTTTTATTTCTGAAAAATGCTTTTACAGTGAAATAGATATACATAGAAATTCCAGGAACCACAAAAATACAACTTATCTCATTTTCCGTGCTTGACCTCTGCCTCGGAAAATGTTCCAATAGTCAAAACAGAAACAACTTTAAATGTTGTACGACCTCCTTGTTTTTTGTGCCCAGAAAACCAACGTTAAATGTTGTTGTATGACCTCCTCGAAATGTGTGCAAAGAATGATAAATGTTGTATGGTTCTCCTCGATTTGTGTGCATAGGGACAACAATAAATGTTGTATGGTTCTGCCTCGATTTCTATGTACAAGAACAACATTATGTTGTACGAACTGCCTCGACTTTTGTGCCACAAAAACAACAATAAATGTGCCTCGAATTCTGTCCCAAAAATACTTTATGACTACCTAGAAATGCATGCCAAAGGTGTTGTACGGTTTTGCCTTGAAAAATGTGCCAAGAATCTGCCTTGAACTGCATGCCAACCTGCTGTACGGATTTGCTGAGTGCTGCCTCAATATGCGTGCCAAGGGTCTGATCTCCTTTTGCCTCCTTGCTTAGAAATTCTCCTTTGCTCTCGTCTTTCTCCCTCATTCTTCTCATGAAAGAATGAATGACCTTTTCTTTTCTTTTCCTCCTTTAACCTAACCCTAAGTGACTTTTCAGGAATCCCTAAATCCAATGGCTGAGATAGCTTTAGATCAAGGGCTGAGAATAAGTGTGCACTTAGTTCTCACTTTCTAATTTTTAATTCACCCCAATTAAATAAAGACCCACTTAGCCTTTTATTTCCATAGTTACTTTTTCATTTTCTAATTTTACGTTGACTTTAAGAAAGTCACTTTAAAATTAGACTTGTAACTTTATCACTTATAAAGTCACTTTTAAATTAGATTTGACTTTACCACTTATAAAGTCACTTTAGGAGAAAAGTACAAAATACATTTGGACAGTTTTCTCTAGGCCAAAGATCAAAGCCTTAGGGAACCACTTGTTCTCTGGTATCCAAATTTTAACAGCTAGGGCTTGCATAGTCTTTTGTTGGGCAGAAATTCGTGGAGTTGTTGCTAGCTGAGTTGTGCAAGGGTGAAGAAGGAATTTCCCTTAAATCTTTCGGGAGTGATTTGCAAAGAATTCTATTGCCATTTGAGGGAGGAAACAAGGCCAGATTTGCAGTTGTAGCTTGAGGGGGGACGCAAAAACAGTAGAGGAGGGTGTAACACCAAATTTGGGTAATTCTAGGAGGTCAGAATTAGCCCAAAAGATTTTTGAGTTTTGCTGGACTAGCATCAAGGAGTCTGCTCCTAATTTTGCATAATTTTTGGAGGGGTTTTAAGCCCTCAAATCTCAGTTCACCTACAACAGCATTTGCATAATTTTCTGGGTTGAACGCATATCTTGGAGGAGCTACTTTGAGTGGAGATTTTCAACTATTCTCACCTGAGTATTTGCTTGCTTGCTATAGCAATCCTAGGAGCACACTTTCCATATCCATTTGTACTCAGATTCCAAGGTTATTAATAAAATGACTCAAGATTATTGTTGCTGCCCCATGGAGTTTTAATTTTTCTCTGCATGTGTTTTCACAATTTTCACGGGTTATGCTTACGCTATAGCTTGTGCATGTTTTGGCATTTCACTGTAAATTTTCTAGATAAAGTATTAAAGTGGTATCATAGTATGTTCTTGGCCAAGTGCATGTCATGACTGGACCATTTGGGGGTGCAGTGTACCGACCTGGAGGCAGAGGCAGATGTAGAGGAAGAAGTCATTGTAGAGAGGGTGAGACAGAGCATCTCTCTGATATAGAGTTTGAAAATGCCCGAGAGTACATGGGGGACAATGGTGAGGATCAACCTAGGCATGGAGGACGTGACCCATTATTGGAGGAATTGGCCAGAACGAACCGATAGATGATGGGAATGATGAGGTAGATGATGGCCCTGCAATTGCAGAACATGCAGGGGGGATCTCAAGGTCGAGGTGGAGGAAACAATGATCGAGAAGGGGGCTCACGCACAGGAGAGGGTAGGCAGGCACATCCTCGCACCACTCACACAAATGGCCTGTTGTCGCTCGGATTGTACTGGCATAACGATAATGCTCAGGACGGGGGTTTTCATTCTAGTCCTCGCCCACTCCGTTCTAGCTGTCTCCCAACCACAGGCTATGGGGGGTAGTCCCTATGGAATGAGGTGAAGTAGAACAAGTTGGAAACCAACTTGTTTGGGAGACACGGATGAGTGGCCTAGCCACTTGGTTGAATTTAAGCAAGATTATCAATTAGATTAGATTTTAATGTATGAGACCAATGCCTTAATAGAGTTACAAATTCTTGCTCATAGTAAATTGGAACCAAATGACCAGATGGACAACCGCTGCTTGAAATGATTGACTAACCTATATGATATGCAAGTCCTAGGATCTACGTAAGGTGGAAGGATCTTGGTTAGTTTTAGATTATATGCCTAGTCTTAGTATGACCTTCCCTTAATTGTTTTGAAACTGGGCTCCAAGGTAGGTTGTGGGAAGGAGGCCAACAGAAAGCAGGCTAGGGTTTGATTAATGATACCTTCTGTTGTGCTCCTATCACTCGATGCCTCCAGTGCTGCAGAGACTATGGCTTTGGCGACTGCAAGGTCACCGTGTTAACCACCGAAGAGTTGTCAAGGCCCCTCAAGCTAGGTAAGAGGGGTTGCCCTATATTTCTATCAACCTAGCTTATGCTAGGAGGTGAATTATTAATGCAAGCTAGATCTAGGATGTTTAACAAGATGATGAGTGAAATTTATCTTGAGTTAAGATTGTTTAAGTTACATAAGTACTTAGTGAGAATCTTCTTATAGCAAGAGTACTTAACAATGTTGAGATGACAATCTTAGACGAAATAGATGCTAACATATACAAGTGCAAAATTCAACTATAGGTCAATCCACAAAATGCTCAAGTAAATCAACTTATCCACCAATGATTATCAACACAAGATATTATGCCAATTTAAACTTAGAAGCTCAAGTTAACTCTATTCATCAACAAGATTAACTTTAGATTTTGACAGAAAAGTACAACCTTTGAGACCAAGATGAGATAAGCCAATTTCAGATTTATGACAATTTAGATCAGCAATAACACTTTAGAAATTTTAGACTTTGTTAATGTAATTAAAACAGTAAGGAAACCACTTCAAATCATGAAAATTGCTCAACACATGAAACATAAAAAAAATTTATGACCAGCAAATGAGAACTAACTCGTTAAGCCCACTTTATGATGATGTATTCAGTGACTTTTCAGATCTGATTTTTTAATTACAACAGTAAATAACCATAGATCAACAAGCTAATGATGCCAAGAATAAATGACCAATATGCCCAAAAATAGCAAAAATGCATTGAAACTTGGAAAATTCAATTTTTAGGGATTTTTAGAGAGTATGACTCAACAAATTTCAGAACTGATATGTTTATTACAGCAGTAAGTAGATGACAGATCAACAAGCTAACGAAACTTTAATCAGTGCCCTAAATTCCCCAAAATAGCAAGAATTCACCAAAACTGAAAATTTTAGTTTCTTGATCCAATTTAAGTTTATGCTTAAGAAATTTTCAGATCTAAAATTTTCAGTTATGCAGTGAATTCCAGAAAGCTTAAAAGTTAGTTTTCGGCTAGATCTAAAGTGCCCAAGTGGCCAAAACTCATGAAAATTTATATTTTATAGTTTTAAGTGATTTTGACTATTAAACATGTGATTTTAGGGCTTAATCATTAACGATTTAACTGTTGTAATACAACATAGATAAAACTAAGGTTTGGAGGTTAAACCCTAGGTCCAAGACCTTGAAGATCCCTTGGTCAAAATTTGTTGAAACTGTGGGATCAAGCTGCCACTTGAAAAATAGAATTTTAGATCTTAAAAACCTGCAAAACCACCAAGTATTCAGTCCAAAATATTCAGATGAGGGTTTCAGGTTAAACTAAGGCAGAAAATGGCGAAGAAAGGCCAACGTTGGGGGATAAAGGAGCTAGAATGATAGATCAGGGGTCAAGAAGGCTAGATAAGGCAAGAAAGGGTCAACGTTGGGGGAGAAAGAGCCTCAAAGGCTTGACGTAGGGGTAATAGAGGCTCGAAAGGGAGTACGATGAGGGTTTTGGGCCTCAAAAGGCCATGACCAACCCTCAAAGGAAACTGTCTAGCCTTCTAGAGGGAGGCTGAGCCCCCAAAAGGCTAGAGCTAGCCCTGAGAAGGGCTAAAACCCTTTGCACAAGGAAGGAGGGAGAAGGAGGAGGCCTTTAGGCCTTACGGACAGCCCTAAAGTGTTGAAAAATGCTGACGCAATGGGTCACCAGGTTGACACGGGCGCTGAGGAGGTCGGTTCTAGGCCCAGGACGCCTGAAAAATGAAAACTCGTGTCTCAAATTTTTTTTCTTCCTCGGATCTGAGTTTTTCCATGAAATCTTCAGTGAATAGTCCTGCAAAATTGTCTAGAGACTAGATCTCACCCTCAAGGGCTTAGATCTAGCTCTTCCTTCATTTGATCCCTTGATCCAACCAGGACAAAATAAAAATAAAAAACACAACATCCAAACCCCAAATATATACAAAATAAATCTAAAAACGCCAACCCAAGTTAGAAAACTAATTTACAATTAAAATTACAAAATTATTTTACAAATTATACAATTATTTTTAAATTAATTTTGAGAAAATAGTTTTTTATAATATTTTTTCCTTTGAAGAATGGCTAAAACGCTTAAGAAAATTTATGCTCACTATAGCCCTAGCGAAGATTCAATCCACCATATAAAAACTAAGGATCCAAGCAAAACGTGTTGAGAATTTGGGGTAGCATCAGATGTGCTCTAGCTCCAAAACTTTGTGGAGGTGCTAGAACACATGAGATCTCCAAGGCCCAAAAAGTGTTTGGAGAAATTCCATTTGGTGTAAAAGTTATTAAAACAATTAAATGTTTTAATGGGGACCATAAGTCTAAATTAGGGAAATTAAAAAATTAAAGTGAATTAATTTACACATGTGATGAGAACATTCTAAGTGGCGTGGATCAAGCTTCTTTTAATCTTAGCTGTTGATTAGTGATTAGATCACGGTCGTTGATATGTCAACGAGAAAAGTATAAAGGGCTTGGGGTCAGTTGGAGGACATACACAGTGAATCTAAGAGATCAAATTCTTCTGACGGAGCAGTGCTCGGACGAAGATCAGATTTGAGTGATTCAGAGAAGTAGTGAGGGGCGGATGCAGTGATTGGTCGGAGCACCAAGGGTACAACACAGCGCAAGGGCAACAAAGACGTAGTGGAGGCAACGCCGCCATCAAAGGGTGTGGTGCAATCCCTAGAGAGGTGATGCAGGCCCACATAGGGCTCACGCAGGGGTAGCGCAGAGCCTCCAAGGAAAGTTTGAAATTCAGCTAGAGATTGGGGTTTCTGAGCCGTCATGGTTGAAACCAGACTCTGGGAGAAGCTGATAAATGAAGAGCAAGGGTGACGCAGTCCCTCAGTCAGGGCCACACAACCTTACACAGTGGCATCGTAGAGACTACGCAGAGCTAGCTGGGGTTTCACCAGTGGCTCATCCGGATCAGCCGGGACTTGTGGGATTGAGGTAAAACTCACAGTTTTTTCTGTTGCCGAGGTTTTCTCTGTTGGGTGAGCCGGTTTATGGCACCCTAGATGTACTCGGAATATTGTTGCTTAATAATAATAAACCCTTAGATCTGATGCACCGGTTTTTCCGCGTTGGGTTTTTCCGGGGACATTTGTCTGAAAAATTTGTGTATCCTTTGTCATATGTGCGTGATGTTCGATAAATGATTTGTATTTGTGTAGGCTGCTAGTTGTGTTTACTTCGATGTTTTTCTGAATATTTTTTAGTGATATAACTTGTGTATAATAAAAACAATTAGGAGAAGTAAATCAACATTTAGCAGCAGGATTTCTGTGCTTAGAAATTTTCACATGGTATCAGAGCATTGCAGATCAAGTTGAACCATCAGCAAAGGGGTTGAAAATTTTTGCTGCAGGAAGGGTAGCTAAAGCAGCATAGATCTGGGAGAAGGCAGTGCAGCACCAGGAGGGACGCAGACCCAACAAAAGGGACGCAGAGCCAGTCTGCTCACGCAGAGTTGAAGCACGCCGTATTGTGTGACGCAGAGCCTGTCAGGCTCACGCTAGGCTGACGCAGGCCCTAAAGGGTGATGCAGTCCAAGTTGGAGAGACACTGTGCAATTTGTCAGGGTTGGAAGTGCAACTTTTGATCTTCAAAAGTTGCGGGTGGGGCATCGATTCTATCGGTGCAGAATAGTGCTTGGCAAAGGTGACAAAGTGAAGGGAAACAGTCCCTCACCAGACTTTTGCCAAGAAGTCTAACATTCGATCAGGAGGGTGATCGTAGAGCGATAATTCAGTGGAATTGGGGGAGGATTTCCGAGAGGGAAATCAGTTGTCAGAGGGAGCAGTTTCTCTAGAGGGTTTCTATTGCCAAGAAACCCAGATCCGGTCTTTTGTTGAGTGCAGCAGCAATAGAAGGGAGAAGAGTTACTATTTCGACCGTTTGAGCAGAGATGGCCTTGTACGGACTGAGAGATTAAGATAGGTTGAATGGTGTGTCCAAATTTGCGATCTAGAAAGCCAGATCTTGATAGTCCTGGAGGAATACGGCATCAGAGACCACGTAGGAATTGTCCTAGTTGTGACGATCGATGCAAATTCTCTGAAGAAGTTCAACGAAAATTAAGCGTGGGCTAAGCGCTTGATCATGGATGGAGTGAAGGATCACGTGGTCCCACACATTGCCGAAAAGAAAACGAAAAATGAGGTGTGGGTAGCTTTGACCACGCTGTATCAAGGAAGCTCCGTCCAACGAAAGTTGCTTCTAGAGAACCAGATGAGGATGTTCCAAATGCATAAGGGAGAGGAGTTCGATCCCTTCCTCTTCAGATTGCAGACTATCCAGGATCAGCTGATTGCCATGGGGGCAACTCCGGATGATGGGCTCGTGGTAAGGACTGCCCTGAATGTAGTCACCAATGAGTGGGAGACCTTTGTCCAAAGCATCTTGGGCAGAGCACAACTCCCAAATTGGGGTGACATGTGGTTGATCCTTTGATAGGAGGAGATCTGGAGGGTGACCAAGAGGGAATTTAGCAACAAAGGTGTCAAGGTGAAGAAGGAGGAGGAGGAAGATGCAACCCTATCATCAAAGGGACAACGACAACAATGGAAGAAGAAGAAGGACCTATCCTAGGTCTGGTGCTTCAGATGTGGTGAACTTGGACACTTTGCCAACACTTGTCCTAAGAGGAAGGACAAGGAAGTTTCAGATTCCAAGGCAACAACAGCGAAAGGGGATAGTGGTAGCGAAGATGATGTGGCCATGAGTGCTCAAGTGCCTCGAGAGAAGAGGTGGGGCAATATAGATCTGTAGAGGAACTACAGATGATGGTGGTGGGATCCTTGAGGTGCCTAAACTCTTGGATCACATAAGAGCTACAGGAGCCTTAAGACAGTAGCAGGATGACTGGAGTCAGTGGGTGTAGAAGATCATGGAGAAGCAGCGACAGAGTTGGGACGCTGATGTCAGGAGCGACGCAGAGGAGAGGCAACAACAGTTGATGGGATTTCAACAATGCAAAGGCAATGCTTACACAGTGCAAAGCCGCAGACAGTGCATTTCTTCAGAGAGACAGCGCATAGCAGCAACAGAGGGTGCTTAAATGATGAGATGCAGTGCGATTGACTTGTCTGTCAGTGATTGGGTGATGGTCCTTCAGTTGCTTACTTCTCAGCAACTAAGTTGTAGTGAAGCAATTAGCAGTGGCAGTGCTATAGGTAGCATGATGCAGCAATTTGAGAGGGAGCTGCAGTACAGATGTGGCAGTGTTAGTGCCAGTGACATGGGTAGCAGTATAAAAAGTAGCAGCACAGTGGATGGAGGGCAGCAAGCCAAGCATGAGTAGCACAGAGACCGATGCCAGAGATCAAGGTGATACTTCAGTGGTGAAGTATTGCTAGAGCACACTCCTCGCTAAGAGGGATTGTTGGTATTTTGGGGTAGCATCAAATGTGCTCTAGCTTCGAAACTTTGTGGAGGGGCTAAAACACATGGGATCTCCAAGACCCAGAAAGCGTTTGGAGAAATTCCATCTGGTGTAGAAGTTATTCAGATAATTAAATTTTTTAATGGGGACCTTAAGTTTAACCTAGGGAAATTAAAAAACTAAAGTGAATTTATTTACACATGTGATGAGAACATTCTAAGTGACGTGGATCAAGCTTCTTTTAATCTTAGCAGTTGATTAGTGATTAGATCACGACTGTTGATATGTCAGTGAGAAAAGTATAAAGGAAGGGCTTGGGGTCAATTGGAGGAAACACAAAGTGAGTCTAAGAGATCGGATTCTTCTGATGGAGCAGTGCTCGGACGAAGATCAGATCTGAGTGATATAGAGAAGCAGTGAGGGGCGGATGCAGTGATTGGTCGGAGGACTAGGAGTACAACGCAGAGCAACGACAACAGAGATGCAATGGAGATACTGCAACCATTAGAGGGTGTGATGTAGTCCCTACAGAGGGTGATGTAGGCCCACGCAGTGCTCACGCAGGGGCAACGCAGAGCCTCTAAGGAAAGTTCGAAATTTAGTTGGAGACTGGGGTTTCTGAGCCGACAAGGTTGAAACCAAACTCCAGGAGACACTGATCAACGCAGAGCAAGGGTGACATAGTCCCTCAGTCAGGGCCACGCAACCTTACATAGTGGCAGCGTAGAGACTGCGCATAGCTAGCTAGGGTTTCACTAGTGGCTCATCTGGATCAGTCGGTGTCAAAAAGTGTAACTAGGTCGTTCTTCATATTGACTATGTAATTATGTATTTTACGTAAAGAAGTCAAAGAAAATGAAATGTATATTTGTTGGACTTGCTTCATGGGTTTCATGAGCAATATTTTATCTTAGGTTAATAGACTTCTTCTTGATGTCTATTTAAGGTTTATCTTTGTTTTATAAATGTATTTAATGTCATGTATATGAAGAACCTAGTAGTCATGGAATGCTCCAAGACCTAGTCAAATAAACCGTGGAAGAATGGCTATTATTCAACCCTCATACAATGCTGATAGACAAGCCTAAATAATGTGTCAAGTTGGCCTTCAAACAGATGGAGAAGTCAACCTCATAACAGTCATGTTGGCTCCCTAAATAGTCACATCGGTTCACATGTCAGGTCGGCGTATATACAGGGGCAAACAACTATATATACCCCAGCAAACCTCATAGAAATCACAAAAGTTTTTTGGTCATCTCTGAGGTTCAATGCAGGTGCAGTGCGGAATTAAGTGTAGGCACAGTGCTGAATTAATTGCAGGTGGTGTTGAATTAAGTGTAGGTGTAGTGTTGAATTAAGTGTAGGGGTAGTGTGGACTGGTGGTTCCCTAAGGCTATGATCGTTGGCCTAGGGAAAAGTGTCCAAAAGAATTTAACTTTTTCTCCTAAAGTGACTTTATAAGCTATAAAGTCAAATCTAATTTAAAAGTGACTTTAAGTGATAAAGTTACTAAGTCTAATTTTAAAGTGACTTTAATAAAGTCAATGTGAAATTAGAAAGTGAAAAGTGACTTTGGAAATAAATGACTAATGGGGTCTTTATTAAAGTGGGGTGAATTTAAAAATAGAAAGTGAGATATAAATGCACATTTAATCTCAGCCCTAGATTTAAAGCTATCTCAGCCATTGGATTTAGGGATTCCCTAAAAGTCACTTAGGGTTAGGTTAAAGGAGGAAAAGGGGGAAAAGGTCATTCAGTATTTCATGAGCAGATTGAGAGAGGAGGAGAGAAAGCAAAGGAGACATTTCTGAGCAGTGAGAAGAAAGAGGACAACAACAAGGAGATTCAGCAAATTCGTACAGCAAAGCAAGAGCACAATTTTCAAGGCAAGTGGGCACAAAAATCGAGGAAGGGAGAACAACATTTATTGCTGCCATATTGGCATGTTTTTTGAGGTCTGTACAACAACAAGGGGGCACTGTTTTCGAGGTCTGTACAGCAGAAGTAGACTCAGAAACCAAGGCAGTTGTACAACAGTTTTGAGGCAGCCGTACAACACAGAAATCGAGGCAGCTATACAACAGTTTTGAGGCAGTCGTACAACACAATTTTCGAGGAGGTCATACAGCTTTTTCGACACAATTTTCTATGCTCCCCGTACAACATTTAATGTTGTACATTTCTCTATAAATTTCTATTTTGCGTTGGCACGAAAATCGAGGTGGAGTTTGTGCACAATTTTCTAGATAAGTACACTTGTGAAGTTGCTGTAATTTTTATTGTGTTTTTCTGTTCACTGTAAAAGCATATTCAGAAATAAAGATAAGCTTTCGAACTGGTTTTCCCAAGAGTTTTAGGGGGTTTTTCCAGGGTCATATTGACCAAAAATCAGCGTGTCAAATTTCTGTGTGTGGCTGAAAATATTTCTGTGTTTTTATTTCTGCAATTTCCAGAATTAGTGTTTTCAAAAAATATTTATTTTTCTAGCTTATTAAATGTATGGTTATGGGAATGGGCATTTAACTTTATGGGAGAAATAAGGAGAAATTGAAAACCGGAGTGAGTTATCAAATTTCTACACAAGGGTCATCATGGAAACCGAATTTTGGGATGTGATGACATATTGATGGAGCAGGCCAAGGGAATCAAGCTCTTCATTCTAGAGAAATTTCTACAGGATGACTCAAGGGAAAAAGGTATGAGGTATGTATATATTTATATGTTGAGAGGGAGTGACATATGTGATTCTCTAATACATGTGTCATGCACTAGACCAGGACTAATAACTGTAAGTCTTGGTGAAGGCCATGTGGAGAGAATGGATAGACACATCATTCTCGTCTTCACAAGGAAGATAGAATGGAGGATTAGGTAATCATCTGGCATTCGATACTCTTTGAGAATGATATAGGGCATTCAAGATAAGGGTAGTCGAGGACCGATATTCTTTGAGGGTTGGCTACCTAAGAGAAGAATAATCCAAGAAGGTCATACTTTGGGAACACCTGGGTGGAGTATGTACCTTGGAGAGACAATGACTATGGTGTCTATATGTCATGTGTCTCGCCAACATTGTAGCCCATTGTCTCGTTGAGAGATGGGGCTGTTAGTCAAGGCCATGCACTAGGACAATGCTGGTTGATATTGTGAAAAATCCTAGATCTGGATTCCTACTGCAACAAATCTGAATTACTTCTCCTATTATTTGATAATTATTTCATTACATTGAAATACCGAAGTAATTACTGAAGCACACTACAAAAATAATACTGCGGAATAAATCTAAGTGCTAAAACAATCTGAACAAAACTCAATGAAAAGCAACCACATTGACACAGTTATTTTTGGACTAAGTCCCTGGAAAAATCCAACTTGGGAAAACCGGTGCAGCAGATCTGATGGTTTGTATTTTTAAGCAGCAAAATCTTGAATACAACTAGGATGCCAACATCCGGCAAACCCTTTAGAGAAATCTAGACAACAAAAATGACTGTGAGATATACCTCACTCAACAAGTCTCTGGTTGATCAAAACAACGGTGATGAAGCCCTCATTGCCTCTGCGTGATTGCTTACGTTGGATTTGCATAAGCCTACGTAGGCAAGCTAGAGGGACTGCGTCACCCCTTCCTGTAGTTGATCTGGCTGATCTGAAGCTGGATCTTGGTCCTCCTGGTTTAGAACCCCAGCCTCTATCTTTCTCCGGACTGACTCCAATAGACATTGCGCTGGCTCTGCGTGATTCTCTGCAGTAACTGCGTCACCATAGCCAGAAACTGCACTATCTCTCTCCTGTGTTGATGCTGTCTTTCTCTAAAATGTATTCTTGGCCCTCCTGACCAATCTCTGCTTCTGCCCCTCTCCGGATTTGATCACTGAATCAAATCACTTAGCAAACCCAACCCTAGTGATTTGTTCTTGATCAAAAGCTGTGTCTTCTCACACAAATTCAATAATGCTCAATGGCTTAAGTGTCAAGTGTATTTTCCATAGGCCCCTCACCCTACTTATAATCTTCCATTGACTCTTCAACGGTCTAGATTAAAACATAATCAATGGCTAAGATTAACTTGGAGGTGATCCATGACTTTATCTAGAAGATTCACACTTGATTTAATTAATACACTTTAATTAATCAAATTCCTAAGTTTAGACTTAGGAAAACATTAAAAAATGATTAACTAATTTAATTAAATCATCTCTAAGTGGAATTTTCCAAAGCCATTTCTGGGTTTTATGGAATACATGCGTCTTAGCCTATATAAAAAATTACAAGGCTATAGTACATCCGATGCTACCATAAATCAACACTCCCTCCTAGCGAGGAAAGTTCTCTAGAAAAACACTTCAATGTGCTGCTGATATGTCTTCTGGAACATCTCTGTTGTGCTGTTGATGCTGCTCACCAACACTGCACAAAAATGTTGCAACTGTACTGCTGCTGATCTACATGCTGCTGCCAACTGCCACTGTACTGCAACTCCCTCTAAATTCTGCAACCATGCTGCTGCACTGCGTGAGCACCACTCTGCACTGCGCTGCTGCTGCTCATCTCTGTTATTGTTGCTGCACTGCTGCTACTGTTGCTAATTGCAACAGAAAAACATCCGAAATTGGACAAGTGGATCTGCAATTGAAAAATAAGAGTGGTTGCTACTAATTTCTGCCCTAGCTCTCTGAAAATACTGCGCTGTTGCTGCTCTGCACTACGTGAGCACTACTCTGCACTGCGCTCCACCGGTGTGCACTGCGCTGTTGCTGCTCATCTGTTGTTGCTGCTGCTTCCTCTCTGCGCTGATCAGACTCTAGTACTGCTAGCCACTTCATCATCTCATCATCTTCTGTGTCCATCCTGCTATTGTCTTTAGGTTGTCGTAGCTCACATGTGATCCAAGAATTTAGAAATACTCAAGGATCTCGCCTCCTTGTAGATTCTGGATCTACAAATCCAAATCAGCCCACTTTTCTCCTTTTGGAATATGAGCTAACATAGCACAATCTTTCTCTGCCTCAATATTGGCAGCTCCTGCATGTGGATCTTCCTTCTCCTCTTTATCCTTTTTCTTGAGAGGACATTGTGTGGCATAATGCCCCATTTCTCCACACTGGAAGCACTTGATCTTGGATAGATCTTTCTTCTTTTGCTTTTGTTGCCCTTTTGATGCAAGGGTAGTGTTATCTTCTTCCTCCTTCTTGACTTTTGAACTGCTACTGCCATCCTCCAAGTGGATTTTTAGGAGATCTCTCCTCAACTCCTCTTGTTGTAATGCTGCCCACATTGCTTCCCATCCTGGAAGCCTTTCTCTGCCCAATATACTTTGGACGAAGACTTAATAATCTTCTGAAACAGAGTTCAAGGTGAGCCTTACTAGCTCTGAGTCTTTAGGAGCAGATCTTATTGCAGACAGTTGATCTCGGTTCTCCTGAATCCGAGACAAGGAGGAATCAAAACGCTTTCCCTTCTTCATCCTGATATCTTCCGCTACTTGGAAGATCCTTGGTACAACTTTTCTAGCCCTACCCACATTTCTCTAGCAGTGGTTTTGCCTACTATGTGAGGTACAATGTGATCCTTTACTCCATCTAGGATCAATCTCTTGGCTCTAGCCATATTCTTTTTGAACTGCCTCAGGTGTGCTGCATCAAGAGGTTCTGCAACTGCGCTGTCTATGAGGGCTTTCAGATCGTGTTCATCAAGGAGAAATTCTATCCTTGATTTCCAGATAACATAGTTGGAGGCACCCTCCAATCTATCTTGGTCACGCAGTCCGTTGCTGGCCATCTCCTCAACTGACGATACCTTTTTCTAACCCTCTGCTCAGCTTTGACTTACGCACTCGTTGTGGAGTAAGTCACTTCTTCTGCTGCTGCACGGGAAAAAATTGAGTTTCTTTGAGTAAGAAACTCTCTGAGATCAAGAAATCCCCAACTATGTTTTTCAGAATTTTCCGACGCTTATGCACCAAATCTTACTGTTGTTCAGTAACTGCGTCCTTCAGCTACACTGCCTCTTTCGCAACTGAAAAGCTTACCCCTCTGCCAACTCTCTCAGAGGGAGCCTTTTCTGCACTGGAATGCCCTCCTGGCCTGGACAATGTAATTTTCTGGGAGGATCTGCTGTTGCTTACGCAGATCCTAGATCCTACAATGCTGATTTGCTGGTTCTCTTCGTTTCTTCTGCACTTAGCTTAAATAAGCTCTGATACCATGTGAAAAGTCCTAGATCTGAATTCCTACTGCAACAAATCTGAATTACTTCTCCTATTATTTGATAATTATTTCATTACATTGAAATATCGAAGTAAATAACTAAAGCAGTCTACACAAATAATACTGCAGAATAAATCTAAGTGCTGAAACAATCTGAACAAAACTCAATGAAAAGCAACCACATTGACACAGTGATTTTTGGACTAAGTCCCCGGAAAAACCCAACTTGGGAAAACCGGTGCAACAGATTTGAGTGTTTGTATTATTAAGCAGCAGAATCTTGAATACAACTATGGTGCCAACATCTGGCAAACCCTTTAGAGAAATCTAGACAGCAAAAATGACTGAGATATACCTCACTCAGCAAGTCTCCGGCTAATCAAAACAACGCTGATGAAGCCCTCATTGCCTCTACGTGATTGCTTACGCTAGATCTGTGTAAGCCTACGTAGGCAAGCTAGAGGGATTGCGTCACCACTTCCTGTAGGTGATCTGGCTGATCTGAAGCTGGAGCTTGGCCCTCTTGGCTTAGAACCCCAACCTCTATCTTTCTCCGGACTGACTCCAAGAGAAATTGCGTTGGCTCTGCGTGATTCTTTGCAGTAACTGCGTCACTCTAGCCATAAATTGCGCTGTCTCTCTCCTGCGTTGATGCTGCCTTTTTCTGAAATGTATTCTTGGCCCTCCTGACCAATCTCTACTTCTGCCCCTCTCCAGATCTGATCACTGAATCAAATCACTTAGCAAACCTAGCCCTAGTGATTTGTTCTTAATCAAAAGCTGTGTCTTCTCACACAAATTCGATAATGCTCAATGGCTCAAGTGTCAAGTGTATTTTCTATAGGCCCCTCACTCTCCTTATAATCTTCCATTGACTCTTCAACGGTCCAGATTAAATGATAATCAAGGGCTAATATTAACTTAGAGGTGATCCATGACTTTATCTAGAAGATTCACACTTGATTTAATTAATACACTTTAATTAATCCAATTCCCTAAGTTTAGACTTAGGAAAACATTAAAAAATGATTAATTAATTTAATTAAATCATCTCTAAGTGGAATTTTCCAAAACCATTTCTATGTTTTATGGAATAGATGTGTCTTAGCCTATATACAAAATTACAAGGCTAGAGCACATCCGATGCTACCATAAATCAACAGATATGATGCTATACAGATGCGATTACCAATCTGATTCTTCTTATGAGATTCTTCAGTTTGAAAGTAACCATGTACCTGTATGAATAACTCCCTAGTTAAGAGGGAGTGTTGAAAAGTGTAACTAGGTCGGTCTTGATATTGACTATGTAATTATGTATTTTATTTAAAGAAGTCGTCAAAGATAATAAAATGTATATTTGTTGGACTTGCTTCATGGGTTTCATGAGCAAGATTTTATCTTAGGTTAATAGACTTCTTCTTGATGTCTATTTAAGGTTTATCTTTGGTTTATAAATGTATTTAATGTCATGTATATGAAGAACCTAGTAGTCATGGAATGCTCCAAGACCTATTCCAATAAACCGTGGAAGAATGGCTATTATTCAGCCCCCATACAACGCTGATAGACAAGCCTAAATAATGTGTCAATTTGGCCTTCAAACAGATGGAGAAGTCGGCCTCATAACAGTCATGTCAGCACCCTAAATAGTCACATAGGTTCACATGTCAGGTCGGCTTATATACAGGGGCAAACAACTATATATACCTCAGCAAACCTCGCAGAAATCACAAAAGTTTTCAGTCATCTTTGAGGTTCAGTGCAGGTGCAGTGCGGAATTAACTACAGGTACAGTGCTGAATGAAGTGTAGGTACAGTGATGAATTAAGTGCAGGTGTAGTATGGAATTAAGTGTAGGTGCAGTGCGAAATTAAGTGTAGGTGCAATGCGGAATAAAGTGCAGGCTTCAGTGCGGAATTAAGTGCAGACGAGTTTCAGTGTGCATTTTGGACAAGTTTCAGAATTGTTTAAAGTACATAAATCCTTGTGGTATCTCAGTATAAACGGTGTTGTAGTCTACTAAAGGGAAGTGTGGACTGTGTATCAAAGGAAGTGTAGAAGTTACAACATATTAAAGTGCGGATCTGTCTAGAGATGTTTTGTGGACTATCCTAAAGTGAATTTGCTGATAAAAGAAAGTGCTAGTGCAAAAAAATGCAAGTTGGTGAAGAGAAGAAGGATCAGCATTGAAGGACATCAAAGAAGTAAGGACAAGGTCTTGGATGCATAAATAGGTCAAGTGTCTAAGTTTGGGTCATGGTACTTGTCATTTGAAGATCTATAAGAAGAATTTCTTTGGGTTTTCCTCTCCAAGAGGGAGAGGTTTTGCCTTGGCTCTAGGAGCCTAATTTGTGTGTCTTGTGTATTTTGATAATTGACTTGATGAAAGATTAAATAAGCTAAAGAAGAAAAGACATAAGTAACCCAAGTAAGCTCACAAGTAATTATCAAGAAGAGAATTTGAATTAATCTCTAGCCCTCCAAATTTTCAATAGCTGGGACTTGCGAGAGTGAGGTAAAACTCACAGTTTTCTTTGTTGATGAGGTTTTCTCTGTTGGGTGAGCTAGTTTATGGCACCATAGATGTACTTAGAATACGGTTGCTTAATAATAATAAACCTTCAGATCTATTGCACCGATTTTCTTGCATTGGGTTTTGCGGTACATTTGTTCGAAAAATCTGTGTCCTTTGTCATATGTGCGTGATGTTTAGTAAATGATATTTATTTGTGTAGGCTACTAGTTGTGTTTACTTTGATGTTTTTCTGAATATTTTTCAGTTAAATAACTTGTGTATAATAAAAACAAGTAGGAGAAGTAAATCAATATTTAGCAGTAGGATTTCTGTGCTCAGAAATTTTCACAAAATGTTCCTTGCCCACAGTCTTGAACTTGGAGACCAAGGATTGAGTACCTGCAAACACTATGTATTATCTCAAAATAATCAAATAAAGCACCAAATAAGAAGCCCGTAGTTAGTACATACCACAGATCAACGAACAAGAACACCTCGAGTTACACCCCAAAGTCTTTTATTATAGTAGAAGAAATAGTTCCCAGCGGGGCAATAGATTACAAAATGCTTCTGTAGCAATTCTAGCCAGAGATCAAGATGACTAGAGGCTCAACTGACTTTCTAATTTATAGATAAATCCTCCAAGTGGAAAAATAACGGCTAGTTTCTTTGATCCTTGTTAAAATAATCTTGGCCGTTGATAAACAATTCAATATTTTTTAATCTTGGCCCTTGATTTTTTATTTTTTGAGGAATTTTCGAATTTAACATTTAATTCCATTTGAATTAGCTCAAAATTAATTATTTTGAGCTAATTTCCTCAAAAAATTGACTTTGATTTAACCACCAAGGTCCAAAGGTCCAAATTTTTTTGAAATATATAATATGCCCTTAGGTGAGGACCTTTAAAATTGATTCTTTTAGGACCCACGAATTTTTCCACCTGGAGAATTAATTTTCCTAAGACAATTTAACTTGACCTTAATTAATTAATTTTCTTGCTTAGGATTTAATTTTATTTTGCTAGAAAAAATTATTAATTTTACACATGAGGGGATTTAATTAATTTTCCACCCTCTAATACATCAGATTTCACATTTGCAACCTTCAAAGGGGGAATACACATTTGGATAGACCCTCAATACACACAACCCATCTGCGACACAACACTATCTAATAGATCAAGTGATTTGTAATAAAATAATTAAGCCAATTAGCTTAAATTATTCCCAAACCACTTTTACATTAGACTCGACTAAAACACTAGGATTCCCCTAAGATTTCAACAATAAATTTCACCCTAACTTTGGGGCTTTAAGTTGGAGGGGAAAAAACTCTTCTGATTAGTCGTGTTTAGAAACACAGGTAATCAGTGAGGTTAAAAAACCTCCTAGCATGAAATTTGTCACCAAAATCACAGGATTACCTAGGTTGTTACATATACTCAAGGTCTTACTAGGATCATTTACATCATACAACTTGCAGAATGGGTTGACCATGACACATGGACTGCTGATAGGTGATCTGATCTTTGTTGACAAAATAGGCACTTATGCTTCCTTGGAACTTTGACAAATTGAGTGCAACATGGCCAAACAACCAAACCCATTATGCCACGCTTCACAGAGGAGCCAAAGCATGTGCGAGGGGGTGATGCTTTCACATAGTTGATTAGATCGTTCATTGATGAGATTGACGAGTATGAGGCCTTGGACCCTAGGATTAGGATGACTCTCTCCTTTGGAGGTTTTGCTATTTGAAGGAGGAATATAAAGGATTTGGGCCTTCACCCAGGGGAGGGAAACATAATTCGAATTGGGACAACCAGAGAGTGGTTGGTAAGGTGACCTTACCTAGCTATGATGGTTCAGCTAGGAGTTCAATGAGGGCATGGGTTCAAAAGCTAGACACATATCTTACCCTAAACCCAATGAGGGA
Organism: Pinus albicaulis; assembly: GCA_034641835.2. Taxonomy (NCBI): domain Eukaryota; kingdom Viridiplantae; phylum Streptophyta; class Pinopsida; order Pinales; family Pinaceae; genus Pinus; species Pinus albicaulis. The sequence goes on along the minus strand of CM076572.1, from coordinate 825,275,165 downwards.
GATTGATGCCGTCAGATTTGCCATGTTCCATCTGGAGGGAGATGCACGAGAGTGGTTGTACCATGGGTTGGTCACGCTCGGGCATGCTTCTATTACTTCTTACAATGAGTTCACTAGACGGTTGGTGGAGAGGTTTGACTGGAAGGATCCACAACTGCGCTTTAGGAGTTGGTGAACCTGAAGCTGATTGGCAGCGCAAAGGCCTTTATATATGAGTTTCATAGGTTTGCAATGATGGTCTCTGACATATCAGAGGCGAGGCTGATCATGCTATTCATAGAGGGGTTGACCGAGCAACTGAGGGGATGGGTGCATGCATATCGACCAGTTTCATTATAGAATGACATTAGCAAAGCTCGGTGTTGACCACACTTTGTCAACGACCCCATAGCAGTACACCCCCATTTTTTCAAATGGGACTTATCATGTTCGAGGCTCGTGTCATCCTGATTTCATCGACAGACGACAGTTTTTATAAATAATGTAAACCCATTCTGCATGTTATGATGTAAATGATCTAAGTAAGACTGTCAGTGTATGTAACAACCTAGGTAAGCCTAGTATGTTGTTGATGATCTCTATCCTAGGAGGTTTTTTGTCTCACTGATTCACGTAAGTGATTGGCAGAGTTTTTCCCTCCAGCCTCACCCCAAAGCTAGGGTGGATTTTATCATCAGCATGCTAAGTGAGTCCTAGTGTTTTCTATCAAGTCCTTGTAAAAGTAGTTTGAGCTACTTGGTCTACTAGATCATGTTTTGAGTCGCAGAATTGGGTATTTATTTGAGGGTCTATACGAATGGGTATTCCCCCTTCATGTATGTAAATGTATTATCTCATGTAAAGAGGGTTGGAAAAATAATTATAATCCCCTCTCAGTCAATTAATTAAATTTTTTGGTCAATTAATTTAAAAAAATCTTAAACCAGAAATTTAATTAATTTAGGGTCTTAAGTTATGATTAAATCTTTAAAGGCAAAATTTGTGGGTCCTTGGAAAATGATTTTGAAAGCCCCAGGGAAAGGGATATTGAGAATTTAAAGAAATTTTGGACCTTTGGGCCTTGGTGGTTAAGTTAAAGTCAAAATTTTGGGGTAATTAACTCAAAAATAATATTTTTGAGTTTATTAAAATTAAATTAAATGATAAATTCGTTTTTTCCCCAAAATTTTAATTTCAACGCTCTAGATTAAAAGATGATTAAATCTTTTGAATGGTTGAGATTATTTTGACAAGGATCATCCAAACTAGCCGTTGGAGATTTTGTCCTATGAAATTAGAGGTCTTTGTCAGTCTTGGATCATCCGATCTCAGAATCGTGCACTTGTTCTTAGAAGCTCTTGTAAATTTTTGAGGAATAAAGCATAAAGACTTTGGGGTTACAAATTTTGATGTTCCTTCTCGGATCTATGTGGTGATTCATTTCTAAACTCTGCTACTTTGTTTGAATTTTTATGGTTGATGGCCTTCATGGATTAATCTGCATAGAGGTATCTTGTGCAGTTTTCTGGATTCATAAAATGGAATTTTGATTTTTCTGAAGGATCTCATGTGATTTTCTTAAATCTCTATCAATCTAAGGATCAAATCTAAATGTGCAGGGAAATTTTTTTTTTAAAGATTGAGCGTCTGGGGAAGTCTTCTGTTGGACCAGCCGACTCTCAATAAACATAAATCTGAAAAGTTCATTATTTGTTAAATTCCAAGTCTATCTTACGAAATTGGTGGTTTTGCAGGGTTTTTTAAGGCTTGTGCCTCTCCTTAAAATTTTAAATCTCTGAAAACTGTGCTAAAATGGATTCAAATATGGCCATGAGGGCTTCAGATTTGTAAATTAGTTTGTAAATTTGTAAATTTTTAAGGCTTAAAGGGTTTAATCATTTTCTTGGTGTATTTTCAGGATCTGACTTGTTTTCTTGCAGGTTATGGGTTTAAATCAGATTTTTTTTTTTTTTTTTAAAGATCTGAGGCAGATCTAGCCTCCAAGGGCCAGATCTGGCCTCAAATCCCCACTGTGGATAAAATCTGAGCATCATATGACTAAAGGAGCATCTAAAAAATCTGAGTTTTGAAAGGAAATTTTAAATTCTGCTGGAAATTCGAGTGTACTGGGTTCATCTATCTGCGACTAACGCTTGCCCGACTCCTCTGTTTCTTCCATTGCATTGTCGTCCAAGCTAGCACTCCTGCAGCTATCCCCACATCTCTGTGTTATTTCTCTTGCTGCCCCTCGAGCCAGATCTCACGCTGCATAATTCCCTTTATCCACTGCCTCCAATCTGGTCGATTTCCCTTTGCATCCATTGTTCTACCTCAAGACTAGCCATCCAATCCATTCTCCTTGCTGTTGATCCCCTTCCTCCTGCATTAAATTTTCGAACCATCCATCAGCTCTGTCCTCCATGCAGCAAACCCTTGCTCTTTGCCCACGCATCTCCATCGCTCCAGATCTATCCTCGACCTGCAAACCAAAACAAATGAAACAAAATACAAACGCGTGCAAACACAAAATGTCAAGCCCTATTGTCCGATCCTTCTATCTGCGCATCGACCATCTTCCCGCCGTCCGAGCTTTCTTCACGCCTTCGGGCCCTCGTCCAAGCTCACCTGCAACAAAACAAAGTCATACGCAACGATAAAAAGCCTATTTGTATTTACGCGTTGAGTTTTTTTTTAATCAGGTTTTAAGTAAGTTTTGATTTTACTATTTTAACGTTCAAGTGTACATATTTTCAATCCGATTTGTTTAGCATTGTTTATTCGATTTATATAATTTTCGATTTGTTTCGTTTAGTTTGTGATGGTGTAGGTTTAGATTTTAGGTTTCGATTTTTTTGGGTTTAGTTTAACTTAGTTTAATTTTCAGTTTGTTTAGTTTTAGATTTTGTTTAGATTTTAATTTTTAGTTTTAGTTTAGAGCGTTAATTTGGATATAAAAATTTTGAAAAATAAAAAAATTATAAAATATAAAATTCAAAAAATATTTTAAATTTTTGTTCTTAGAGTTTGTTTAGTCTTAATTTTCATTTTTTTTAAAAAGTTTCGATTTCATGAGAAATAAAACAAAAAATAATAAAAAATTATAAAAGTTCTCAAAAATATCTTTTATAGTCAAATGAGCTTTTGAAATTTTATCCTAAATGTGACTATCTTTGATTTGTCTGGATCGAAATTAATTGGAACATCTTAAATATCTGGCATTCTCATATTATTGTGAGTTCAAGTTATGAATGATCGTGGCATTTTCTATTGAATATCATTGTGGTCATTTAGCAGCAGTTATACATCCAATACTTATCTTTAATTGCATAACGAGATCTTGTTTGACTCCATGAGGCACTGGTCTTAAACGTGAAATCTAATTTAGATCTGTGGAATCTCGTTAATTTTATCAAGTATTTGTTGTTTTGGCTGTGTCTCCTGGATTTTTCCTCTTCATTTCTAATAGGGTCTACCTCCCTTAGCTTGCAAGGAGATAGCTTAAATAGAGAGATTGGGGATAAAGGTGACAACCCCTGATCTGAGCCGTTGTCGTGGTGCCTGGACAATTTGTGTGACAACATTTTTTGGCGCCGTTGTCGGGGATAGAGTTTTTTTTGTCCTTGGTCTTAACGACATTTTCTAATCCTCTAATCTTATTTCGCCATTCATTAGCTTGTCACAAGGGATCACATTTTCTAGCGTTATTTCATCTCTTCATCATGTTATCTTTCATCATCTCACTAATCATTTCATCTTTAGCACCTTGACATTTCGGTTGGCTTCTTGTTTGGGTGGCGACTCCACTTATTCATCTATTTACTCCCAGACAAGGATCCCCCCTGATATCCATCTGCTATCTCTCGATTATTTCTTCTGTTTTAGAATTAGTTTCATGTTCAAGTGGTGACTCCAATTCTTTCATTTCTTACAAGAGTTCCTGCTAAGAAGTTCGCCTCTTGAGGACCTTTTGACTATTCTTGAACACGGATCTATTTCTAAAATCCTAAAAACAATATCATGGATGTTTTTGCCCCATGTAATTTTGCTAATATTCAGGGTTATCCCCATGATGTTCCTCAAATGGATAAATTATCTTCTTTTCAAGGAAATGAAACAGTTAGTGTCAAGTCTCATTTGTTTGCTTTCACTAACTGGTGGAATAGATTTGTAGTTGCAAATAATAATTTCGAGGATGTAAAGATGAAAACTTTTGTTCTTACCTTTGGCGAGGATGTTGCTGAATGGTTTACGGAAAAGCCTGATAATTCATTTGATACTTTTGGATCCATTGTAGCTGCCTTTAAGGAGAAGTATGGTGATAAAAGGGAAGATAGGCATTTGGTAAGAGAGATCAGTACCAAAAAAAAGAAAGAAAATGAAACGATTGAAGAATTTAACAGGAGATTTAATGGTATCCTTAGAAAAATATCTCAAACTCATAAACCTCCTGATGGATCTCTTCTGAATTTTTACATTGATGCTTTTGATTCTAATACTTCATATGAGTTAAGGCGAGCTAAAACTGCAAATTATAATGCTTGTCAATCTTTAGCTGAGGAGATTAAAAAAGATAAAAGGGCATCTGGAAAGTCTGAAATTCCTGGTTTTGATAGGGCCGCAACTAAATTAAAAGAATCTCTAGAAGATGATGATGACCCTATGAAAAGGTTAATGCAAAAGCTTGAAAGCATGGAGCTTAATCAAGCGAAACTGATCTCTGAACATGCTAAGGAAATAAGTGTCTTACAGGATAGGTTGGTCCAAATGGAAAGGGCTCAAACGCAGAATTCCCAACCTAGAAATAATAATGCTTTGCAGGAAAGAGGCCTATCTAATGAGCAGAGACCGACAAATCAACTTGAGTTTGCAAATCTTGTGGATGAATCTCTGCCTTATTGTAGAGGTTACTTGCCATGTTGTCAAAAGAATCAGAGATAGTAGAATGGCAGGGTCGAGCCATCAAATTAATGTTGTTGGTAAGGACTATCACATGCATATAGAAGATCATGAAAGTCAGGTTAAGAAACCAACTCAGGTGAGTTAGGATGTGCAACCCAATCATACACAAATGATTCAAAACATGGAAGCTAACCAAATCAATCTTCAAAATAAGATAACTTCCATGGAAGCAAGTCATGCACAGGAAATAAATGTCATGGAAAACAGGTTAAAGATCATGGAATTTAATCACTCCAATCAAATAATTGCCATGGAAGAAAAACATGTTAAGGAAATGACGATCATGGAAGAAAATCATAAGAAAGAGATGAACTGTATGCAAAAGCTCTTCATGGCCATGAAAGCAGATAATGATGAATCAATAAAAAACATGGAACACAAATTGTTGACTATTGAAGAGAGTAATGCGAAGGAAATTACTGTTAATAATGTTAAGCATTCCACTGATATTCAAAAGTTGGAAAAAATGGAAAGATCACAGATGCATAATTTCCAACCCAAGACAGATTATAGGCCTCCCCGTTTGCTGAAGCAATTTCCATCTCATCACACGGAGGTCACTTTGCCCATTAAGGAAGAATTAACTATGGCTACAAATGATGTTGAGAAAGACCAAGCTTATGTGTCACCTTTAACAGAGTATATTCAGAATAAGATTGGTCACAGTCCAGGCTCATCAGATGTTTTATACAAGCATTTTCAAGATAAGGACAAGAAATCTACAGTAGTCTCATTGCTGACATCACAACCCACTCAGACGAAGAGAGAAAAGAAGAAAGGAAGAAGTAAGCGGTTTGATTTGTCTGATGGTCGAGAGCAGCTTGACTTGCTGATAAGACAGAGTCCTACAATTAGCAAGATTGGACATGGCACATCTGAAAAGCAGCCCACAGACTTGCCTGAAAGCAGGCAAATGATCAGCATGCACTATATTGAGCACATCTGATGTCACAGGGCATCCTTTGTATAGTATCTCTAACCTTACACCTTGTTATTTTAGCATTTCACTTTGCAGTTAGAGTAGATTTACTTTTCATGTTAAGTAGAATGATAGAAGAGCTTCTATTTTTCATGTGCTTAATGTTATGATATTTGGATGGACACTACTTATGCAAATCTTGTGTGTCACTTGGATGCAGATTCTGGATTCTCACATTCCTTCAATGAACCAACGTGTCCCCAAGTAGAGCCAAATATTGACCACACTTTGTCAACGACCCCATAGTAGTACATCCCCATTTTTTCGAATGGGACTTATCATGTTCGAGGCTCATGTCATCATGATTTCATCGACAGACGACAGTTTTTATAAATAATGTAAACCCATTCTGCATGTTATGATGTAAATGATCTAAGTAAGACCGTCAGTGTATGTAACAACCTAGGTAAGCCTAGTATGTTGTTGATGATCTCTATCCTAGGAGCTTTTTTGTCTCACTGATTCACGTAAGTGATCGGCAGAGTTTTTTCCTCCAGCCTCACCCCAAAGCTAGGGTGGATTTTATCATCAGCATGCTCAGTGAGTCCTAGCGTTTTCTATCGAGTCCTTGTAAAAGTAGTTTGAGCTACTTGGTCTACTAGATCATGTTTTGAGTCGCAGAATTGGGTATTTATTTGAGGGTCTATTCGAATGGGTATTCCCCCTTCATGTATGTAAATGTATTATCTCATGTAAAGAGGGTTGGAAAAATAATTATAATCCCCTCTCAGTGAATTAATTAAATTTTCTGGTCAATTAATTTAAAAAAATTTTAAACCAGAAATTTAATTAATTTAGGGTCCTAAGTTAGGATTAAATTTTTAAAGGCAAAATTTGTGGGTCCTTGGAAAATGATTTTGAAAGCCCCAGGCAAAGGGATATTGAGAATTTAAAGAAATTTTGGACCTTTGGGCCTTGGTGGTTAAGTCAAAGTCAAAATTTTGGGGTAATTAACTCAAAAATAATATTTTTGAGTTAATTAAAATTGAATTAAATGATAAATTCGTGTTTTCCCCAAATTTATAATTTCAACACTCTTGATTAAAAGATGATTAAATCTTTTGGACGGTTGAGATTATTTTGACAAGGATCATCCAAACTAGCCGTTGGAGATTTTGTCCTATAAATTTAGAGGTCTTTGTCAGTCTTGGATCATCCGATCTCAGAATCGTGCACTTGTTCTTAGAAGCTCTTGTAAATTTTTGAGGAATAAAACATAAAGACTTTGGGGTTACAAATTTTGATGTTCCTTCTCGGATCTATGTGGTGATTCATTTCTAAAATCTGCTACTTTGTTTGAATTTTTATGGTTGATGGCCTTCATGGATTAATCTTATGCAGTTTTCTGGATTCATAAAATGACATTTTGATTTTTCTGAAGAATCTCATGTTATTTTCTTAAATCTCTATCAATCTAAGGATCAAATCTAAGTGTGCAGGGAATTTTTTTTTTAAAGATTGAGCGTCTGGGGAAGTCTTCGGTTGGACTAGCCGACTCTCAATAAACATAAATCTGAAAAGCTCATTATTTGTTAAATTCCAAGTCTATCTTACGAAATTAGTGGTTTTGCAGGATTTTTTAAGGCTTGTGCCTCTTCTTAAAATTTTAAATCTCTGAAAACTGTGCTAAAATGGATTCAAATCTGGCCATGAGGGCCTCAGATTTGTAAATTAGTTTGTAAATTTGTAAATTTTTAAGGCTTAAAGGGTTTAATAATTTTCTTGGTGTATTTTCAGGATCTGACTTGTTTTCTTGCAGGTTGTGGGTTTAAATCAGTTTTTTTTTTTTTTTTTAAAGATCTGAGGCAGATCCAGCCTCCAAGGGCCAGATCTGGCCTCAAATCCCCACTGTGGATAAAATCTGAGAATCATATGATTAAAGGAGCATCTAAAAAATCTGAGTTTTGAAAGGAAATTTTAAATTCTGCTGGAAATTCGAATGTACTGGATTCATTTATCTGCGACTAACGCTTGCCCGGCTCCTCTGCTTCTTCCATTGCATTGCCGTCCAAGCCAGCACTCCTGCAGCTATCCCCATATCTCTGCGTTATTTATTTTGCTGCCCCTCGAGCCAGATCTCACGCTGCATAATTCCCTTTATCCACTGCCTCCATTCAGGTCGATTTCCCTTTGCGTCCATTGTTCTACTTCAATACTAGCCATCCAATCCATTCTCCTTGTCGTTGATCCCCTTCCTCCTGCATTAAATTTTCGAACCGTCCATCAACTCTGTCCTCCACGTAGCAAACCCTTGCTCTCTGCCCACGCATCTCCATCGCTCCAGATCTATCCTCGACCTGCAAACCGAAACAAATGAAACAAAATACAAACGCGTGCAAACAAAAAATGTCAAGCCGTGCCGTCTGATCCTTCTATCTGCTCATCAACCATCTTCCCGCCGTCTGAGCTTTCTTCACGCCTTCGGGCCCTCGTCCAAGCTCACCTGCAACAAAATAAAGTCATACACAACGATAAAAAGCTTATTCGTATTTACGCGTTGAATTTTTTTTGAATCAAGTTTTAAGTAAGTTTTGATTTTCCTATTTGAACATTCAGGTGTACATATTTTCAATCCGATTTGTTTAGCATTGTTTATTCGATTTATATAATTTTCGATTTATTTCGTTTAGTTTGTGATAGTGTAGGTTTAGATTTTAGGTTTCGATTTTTTTGGGTTTAGTTTAACTTAGTTTAATTTTCAGTTTGTTTAGTTTTAGATTTTGTTTAGATTTTAATTTTTAGTTTTAGTTTAGAGCGTTAATTTGGATATAAAAATTTTGAAAAATAAAAAAAATTATAAAATGTAAAATTCAAAAAATATTTTAAATTTTTGTTCTCAGAGTTTGTTTAGTCTTAATTTTCATTTTTTTTTTAAAGTTTTGATTTCATGAAAAATAAAACAAAATATAATAAAAAATTATAAAAATTCTCAAAGATATCTTTTATAGTCAAATGAGCTTTTGAAATTTTATCCTAAATGTGACTATCTTTGATTTGTCTGGATCGAAATTAATTGGAACATCTTAAATATCTGGCATTCTCATATTATTGTGAGTTCAAGTTATGAATGATCGTGGCATTTTCTATTGAATATCATTGTGGTTATTTAGCAGCAGTTATACAACCAATGCTTATCTTTAATTACATAATGAGATCTTGTTTGACTCCATAAGGCACTGGTCTTAAACGTGAAATCTTATTTAGATCTATGGAATCCCGTTAATTTTATCAAGTATTTGGTGTTTTAGCTGTGTCTCTTGGATTTTTCCTCTTCATTTCTAATAGGGTCTACCTCCCTTAGCTTGCAAGGAGACAGCTTAAATAGAGAGATTGGGGAAAAAGGTGACAGCCCATGATCTGAGCCGTTGTCCCGGTGCTTGGACAATCTGTGCGACAACACTCGGGACATGATAGAAGCAGTTGCAAAGACGAGAGCATCTGTGCCGACTAACCCGCTTTCCCATAGAAAGGAAAGACACTAGGGCTCAGCGGAAGGAGTGGACAGGGAGAGCACAACTGGATGATGAGACTAGGAGAGATATTAGGAGGAGGACGTTGTGTTTTACGTGTCAGGAGCCATGGGCTCCAGGGCACTGTCGTTCCAAGGGCAGGGCCCATTACATCGAGGTATTTTTTGACAGTGAGGATGCGGAGGAGGAGATGGATCAATATCTAGACACGGGAGGTAGAGAACTTCAGGGGACGAGTGGAGGTGGCCCACCACCCCCACCTGTTGGAGGGGCGTTTTTACCCACAGGAGGGGTTAATTCTTCACTTTGGGGAGTTCTGAAGAACTTGAATTTGAGGATTCGTGGAATTGTAAAGGGGAAGAGAGTATCAATGTTGGTGGACAGTGGGGCTACCCACAATTTCATTGATGTTCAGTTGGTGGAGAGACGAGGCATTCATACAGGGACTTTTGAGCGGTTCTCAGTCTTGGTGGCTAATGACAGGACTATGTAGTGCACGAGGTTTGTTCCTAGCATGACAATGATTATAGGGAACTACTCGATGACTGATCTTTTCTTCGTTGTGGGTGTTCCAGACACCGATGTGGTGATGCGAGTTCAATGGTTGTATTCCTTGGGGCGAGTCACCACAAACTGGAGGAAGTTGGAGATGGACTTCATTGGCCCAGATGGGAAAGTTATTTTTTTTGAGAGGTATGCACTCACATCCACCCCAGAAAGTGTATGCCCATAGGATGGAGGCAAACTTGAGACATGGGGACATTGCTTGGGCAATTGAGTTGAGGATTTCAGAGTCCAGCGGGTAGGAGTAGCAAACACACTTGGACATCTTGGCACTCCTAGAAAGGCGCCAGACAATGTTTGGAGAGATTCCTCTTTTGAAAAGTGTAACTAGGATCGGTCTTCATAATGACTATGTAATTATGTATTTATGTAAAGAAGAAGACAAAGATAATAAAATGTATTTTGTTGTAGTTGCCTCATGGGTTTCATGAGCAAGATTTTATTATAGGTCAATAGACTTCTTGATGTCTATTAGGGTTTGTCTTTTGTTTATAAGTGTAATTAATGTCATGTATATGAAGAGCCTAGTCACCAATAAATCCAACAAGACCTTGTCATGAACCTTGTGGAAGAATGGCTTGAAACAACCCTCACTCAATGCTGGAGATGAATGATAAAGTCGGCCTATACACAGTCATGATGTCGGCCTACATGTTGTTGTATGGTCGGCCTAAAAGGAGGGACATATGCCCTATATATACCTTGACCTACGACCTATTTGACACCCAGATTTGCGGAGTGTTCTGAGTAATCAAGTGCAGATTTCAGAGGACAAAAGTTGCCGATTTCAAAAGGTGAAAAAGTGCGGATATAAGTGTGGATTGTTGAGATCAGGTATAGGGTTATAGTGCAGACTTGTCTGAGGTATCACAACATCTGTTTTCGGATCTTATCTCAGGAAGAATCTGCGGACATCACACAGAAGTATTGCATACCGTTTTATGTCACCAAGTAATGTAAAGAGCCTGAATCATAAGCAAAGTTAAAGGCAGTGGACAAGTACTATAAGTGCAGATCTGTTTAAATAAGGACTTGCTAATTGTGCAAAGGTTAGATTGCAGATCAGTATACATCTACCATACATGAAGTTGAGGCAGTGACATAAAGAAGAAAGAAGTCTTAAAGGTTGGAGTAGAAGAGAAGGACCAGTGTTGGAGGCAATCAAAGAAGTAATGACAAGGTCTTGGAGGCATTCATAGGTCAAGGGTCTAAGTCTAGGTCATGGTACTCGTCATTTGAAGATCTATAAGAAGAATTTCTCGTGGGTTTTCCTCTCCAAGAGGGAGGGGTTTTGCCTTGGCTCAAATAGCCTAGCTTTGTGTCTTTTGTATCTTGGTAATTGACTTGATGAAAGACTAAATAAGCTAAGGAAGAAAAGACATAAGTAATTCAAGTAAACTCCCAAGTAATTATGAAGAAGAGAATTTGATTAAACACCGGCCCTCCAAATTCTCAACATGGAACCAGAGCTAAGGTGCTGAACTCAAGGGCTACTTGACAAAGAGACACTCCAGGTAGCAAAAATCAAAGTTTGGGTGAAAAGTAAAATCAGTTTGCAAGGAAGACTCTCAAGCTATTTCAAGGAGGATCTTCTATCTCATTCAAAGGATCAACTCATTCAAGAAAATAATAGTTTCCATCAAAGATTTACATTCAAGGCATTGTTAGAAGATGGCATCATCTTTTGAAGATATCCTTTATCATCAAGGATCCAAAAACACCTACATTGAAGATTTCTATCTTAGAAGAAGCTCCTAACTTCATCTTCATCATCATCAAGAAAGCTGCAGGCCACTTTACTCAAGTAAGTATTTATGACCTTACTTAAATATGTCAAGATGACTTATTGTAAAGAAAGCAACAAGCTGGTTGGGTCATCAAACTTTAGTGCATGGAAGAAGAGGACATATTTGAATTTAATTGAAGACGAACCATGTGTCAAGCAATTGCAACGATATGTCCTTGTGTTCTTTGATGACATTCTGATATATAGTCGGACCTGCGAGGAGGACCTCCAACATCTGGAGGAGGTATTGCATATTGGAGGAGCAACAGTTGTATGCGAAGATGTCTAGATGTGAGTTTGGACTCACTGAGATGTTGTACCTGGGGCACGTGATTGGGGAGGATGGAGTGAAGGTACACCAAGAGAAGATCACGACCATCCTGGATTTGCCTACGACCAAGATTGTGATGGAGCTGAGAGAATTCTTGCGCATTTGCACATACTACTGGAGGTTTGTGAAGGGGTTTTCACAGCTAGCAGCACCCCTCACGAATTTGACAAAGAAGGCGGCCTTCGAGTGGACACAGGTGGCACAGGAGGCATTTGAGCGCCTTAAGAAGGTGATGAGTAGTTGCCTTGTTTTGGCCTTGCTGGACTTCACACACCCATTTGTGTTGGAGTGTGGTGCGTTTGGCGAAGGGGTTGGTGCTGTATTGACGCAAGGAGGCCACCCTATAGCATTCAAGAGCAAGAAATTGCTACCCCATGAGCAGTTGTACTCTATTTATGATAAGGCGATGCTGGCAGTGATGCATCCTTTAGCCAAGTTCAAGCAGAAGTATCTATTGGGAAACTATTTCAAGATGAATACTGACCACAACAGTCTTCGGTTCTTCCTAGAGAAACATACCTGATAGGAGAGGCAACAAAAATGGGTGAGAAAGATCCAGCCATACGACTTAGAGATCGAGTACATTAAGGGAAAATAGAATGTAGTGGATGATGCACTTTCCCAGAGGCTCGCGACACTCTCTCAAGTGGACATCACACAGGATTGGAGGGCACAGTTACTAGTGGAGTACTCCAAGAATCATCTTGCATGCGAGATCTTGGATGGTACTCATGGGGTGATAGGTACAGGGTGATGGATGAGGTCATATACTACAAGGACAAGATCTATTTAGTGCCAGGGTCGCAGTTGAGGGACAAAATCCTATGAGATGCTCATGATTCGCCTTTGGTGGGTCACTAGGGGTTCCTTAAGACGTACAGGACTATTAGAGAGTGTTTCACTTGGCGAGGGCTCAAGGAGGACGTCTTGAGGCATGTGCGAGAGTGCCATGCTTGCCAGAGGAACAAGGGAGAGAATACTCATCTAGCACGACTCCTACATCCTCTTCCCATTCTCGAGCGGAAGTGGGAGAGTATATCGATGGATTTTATCATAGGATTGTCGATGGTTCAAGGACGAGATTTCATTTATGTGGTGGTGGACAGGTTGACGAAGTTTGCTAATTTCTTCGCCATTCCAGCTAAGTACTCAGCTTCTCAGTTGGCCGAGTTATTCTTAAGGGAGTTGTCTAGGCTGCATGGGATTCCTAAGACTATTGTCAGCGATAGGGACATCAGGTTCATGGGTAGTTTCTGGTAAGAGTTGTTTCGCTTAGTGGGCACTGAGCTTACACCCAATACGAGTTACCATCCTCAAACAAACGACCAACAAAGATCGTGAACAAGCGGTTTGAGGGTTACCTGCATATTATGTGATCAGGTAGCAGAGAGAATTGGTGAAGTGGTTGTACCTTCGGTAGTACTGCTATAACACCACGTACCATATGTCCATAGGTACGACACCCTTTTGTGCTCTTTATGGTTATGATGCGCTAACAATTGTTGATGTGATCTTTGGAGACAACAGGGTCCCAGGGGCAAAGGATTGAATATAGGAGAGTCAAGATATCCTTAGACCTCTTAAGGATAATTTGCAAACTGCCCAAAACCAACAAAAGTTGTATGCAGACATGGGTAGAGTAGAGAGACAGTTTGAGGTGGGCGACTTGGTATTCTTGAGATTGCAGCCATATAAGCAGTCCACCCTGAAGCAGAAGGGATCATAGAAGCTTAAGCCCTGTTTCTATGGGCCATATAGGGTGACCAAGAGGGTAGGTGAGGTAGCATATGAATTGGAGCTTCCACCGTGAAACAAGGTGCACAATGTCTTTCATGTCTTTTGCCTGAAGAAGGCCTTGGGACAATAGGTAACATCCACAACAAAGCTACCGCCTTTGGATGATGAGGGGCATTTGGTATTGACATCGGAAGCCATCTTGCAGGAGAGGGAAAGGAGGCTCAGGAGCAGAACTATCAGGGAGTACCTTGCGAGATGGAAGGATTTACTGGAGGAGGATGCCACGTGGGAAGGGGAACAAATTATGCAGCACCCAAAACTTTAGTTGCTTGAGGACAAGCAACATTTGGGAGGGGAGGATTGTCATATCCCCAATAATCAAATTTGTCTAAGGAGCATCCCCAATTTTTCAAATTTTTTTTCTACTAAATATTTTGGCGTTTGGACTTAGGAGAATGGGTTAGAAGACTTGGGATTAATTTTTGCTCAAAGGAAAGGAGGGAAACTTAGGAAAAGTGGATAAAAAATAAAGTGGTGAGTTGTGGGGGCCACACTAAAATGGAAATCGAACCCTTAGGAGGAATTCGACCCACAAGGAGGAAAAATGCTCAAGGGGGCTTGAATTGGTGGGGACCACAACGCTGAGAGAGGAGAGCAACTACAAAAACCAAAAGCTAACTCATTTTTGGGGTTCCTTGTTTGTGCATCTAAATTGAGAGTTTGTTTGAGTTGTACATCCAAGCCAACTGGTGCTTTGAGTACAAGGGTTTCCAAGGAGAATATTACATTGAAGGAGGGCCATCCGATCCTAAAGGTATGATTTTTCATTATGCAGTTGTGTGCTTATGCTTGTTTTTCTTGGGCACACTTGGGTATGGATTATTGGCTGACTTGGAAGGAGGAAGGGTTTTGGCTATAGTCTTGTTCCCTTGCCTTAACTGGGGGGTTAATCCTCAACCCTAGTCCTGTGGGATCTCCCCTACTGGCTTACAACTTTAGGATGGGCATTACTTGGGAAACCCCGATTTCGATAGCATGGGTCCATTTTCCCGTTCCACAATTTTCACTCCCCTCTTCACATTGCATGGCCTATTTCATCATTCTTCCCTCTCTGGGTCCACAAGTCTCTGGTACTCCCCTCCCCTTGTACACATGTTTGGGTTGGGCCTGGAACGATGCCCTGCAGGTTGATACAGCTAAGCAAAAGATAAAAGCATAATATGGCCACATACAAAAGGAAATATTACAACAAAATGCAAAAGATGGCCGGGACAATAAAATTTAGCACATGGGAAAAAGCCAAACATGAGCTCTACCCCTTATCATTATGGCCATGGCCCATCACCCTAATTCCTAGGACCCTATGAGTGCCCCCTACATCATTAAGGATTCCATGTATGTCCCAACCCCTGGTGGGCGATGAACTGCCCTACCTTAAGGGGGTAATCATTGCTATATCATACACATCATGCTCTCATCCCTGGGAGCGCCAAGCAGTAAAATAAAGAAAAATCAATAAAAGGAAAAAGGAAAATGAAAAAGGATGGGAAAACAAAGGCCGGGGTAGTTCATGTAATTTTTGTTGATGATGTCAGATGAAATGGATATGTAATTGTATGTCTTCAGCTCATGTTTTATTTTAGCACATATAGCCTCATATATAAAGTTGATTTTGGATGTATGGCCTCATCTATAATGGGAACTTTTGGATTTTGCACCATGTAATCTGTCTATGGGGGTTAATATAGAAATGCGTTTTACTTCTAAACTGTCATTTATGTGTATTTGCAAGATAATGTGTTATTGAAAAAAAAGAAGAAGCTATATCTATATCTATCTATATATGTTGTATTTTTTATATACCTTGTTTCTCCCAATGTACTCAATTTGGGGAGGGGGGAAGAGTGGAGGAGGGTGTGGTGGTCATGTTTCCAGGTGTTTCCGTTCTGGAAACTAGTAAATGTTTCCATGTTTTGTGCAACTTAGATCATAGTATAGCAGTTTTCTTAATTGTGTACTCTCTCTTAAAGGTGCAGTTGTATAGGTGATGAGAATATTGCAGTTTTAACTGTCGTAATGATTCCATACTAGTTACTACATCGTATGGTCCTGGAAAATTAGTTAGGCTAGGAGCATGCTGCCGCAGGACTTCATTTACTATCGCAATCTCAGTGTATTGAATATTATTCTCTAAACCTGTCCAGAGGTTGTTGCAAGTATATTTTTTTATTTGATGTAAATTTACATAAGATTTTACACATAATCTCAAAATAATGAATATCTAATTCTAACAAGAAGGTATAGCTTGTGGTCTTTCAATAGATGCTTTTCTCTTAATGGTGGCTGCGTTCTTGTTCAATTTTGCAGGATACACTTACTGTGGCGACAGTGAACTTAAGATATGTGGAGGAAGAGTTTAGAGAGTGCAAAAATAGATTGATGGATATCATGCATCACAATGCAAAATACTCTTGCAGAAGATTGGCTGGTGATAGCATTGATAGAAGGGTGATAAGTCACTTTTTTTAGGCCTGCTTGAGTCTTCCTTTTTACTGTTTTCATTTTGATCATCTCACTTATTTTATTTTATCAATCGGTACCTTCCTTATATCTATTTATTTTATATCTATATTTCAGCTTCCTTTGGAATCACCAATAATATTTTATATCCTAAAACCAACTAGATCATGATATGGTTATTAATTCTTTTTGTAGGTAAATAATTATGATGACTGGGCATCTAATACCGATGATTTCTTAAGGTTGGTATCTGAAGGAAAGTTGGAAGAGGCCTTCACGAGAGTACTCTATTTAGGAGACATCAGTGCCCTTCTGTGGTTATTGAATCAGGTTGGTTTATTTACTTTGTTTCTTATGTTCTGGCAAATTCAGATCATTGTATGGAAGGCATATGCCTTTCAAAATGCAAGGCTGTAGAAAATGAGTGAAAAGGGTCTATTCTGTTTCTTTGATGCCATTTTGTTTTGTTAGTCTTATATTCTAACTTGTGTTCTCTTTCTAGGTAGAGAAAAAATTACTTTTGCCTTCTGCTTCAAGTTTTGTTGACATAATTTCGATGGAATCCTTTTTCATATGTATAGCTAGGTAGGGGAGTTAGTAGCTTGTTTTCTAAATTAAACATTGAAGATTCATTACATGCTAGCTTAGTATATGGGAACATGCTGTTGGAGAATGTACTAGATTCGGTCTTCATAATGACCTTTGTAATCATGACATTGTATATTTTATATAATAAGAGAAAAATATTTTTTATTTATTCAAGCATGGGTTTCATGCTCAAAGTCTAGGTCAAATCATGTTCTTCATGCTTCTAGGGCTTTTTGAGTCAAAGAAGAATTTATGTCATGTATCATCATTCCATTTGGACTTGTTGTAACAAAAGAAAAATATTATTTGTGAGTCTAATAAGTCAATTTATCCTCCAAGACCAAGTCTACCCTACAAAGGAGAAGTCGGCCCAAAGGAAGCCTACTCGATCCCTCAAGAAGACTATAAATAAGAAGGAACTTCGATTCATTTGGCACATCAAGTACAAGTTCGATCTGCAATCAAAGAAGAAGAAAAGCAAGTGTGAATGAAAAGAAGGCAAGGAGAAAGACCTAGCAAAGGAAGACTGAAATAAGAACTAATTTGTGATATTCCCACTTAGCAAATGTTGCTAGGTGAGAATGCAATTTTGTTTAATTTTGATAATTTTGGATTTACAACTTAGGAAAAGTGGTTGGAGGACCCCACTTTCAATTTTTGGCTAAGGAAGGTTCCCACATAGGGGAAATGAGGCAAATCGAACACTTGATGGATGGTGGGGGTCACCCCAAGAGGGAAATATGCACCACTTTGGGCAATTCATACTTTTTGGAGGAAGAAAGTCGATGCATGGGACCCACATGGAGAGAATTAAGCTCAATGATAAATAGGGGAAGCATACATCATTTTGGGACTTTTGAAACTTTGACAAACTCACTCGCCTAGCACGCTTGAGTTGTTGAGCCAAGTTTGCAAGTGTTGTTCAACACAAGAGGTTTCCAGGGAGAAATCTCAACTCTTTTTCGGTGGAATCCGAGTGGCATCCTAAGAGAGACACTGTTGTGTGGTGGAGCTGTTTCAGAGGTGTATTCTCAGGAAAATACGTGGTTTTCAGGAGCAGTGTGAGCATAGATAGTAGCTACTCTTTCTTGGGGAGAATGAATTGCATTGCAGCATTCCTTTTGGGCTTTGAGAAGTCATTTCCATGGGGAATTAGCAACAATTTTGTAGAGCTTTTCTGGATGTTTGGAGAGGCCACTCTTCAGGCCAAATTCTTCTCTTTTGGGCTAGCACAAAAGTGTCTAGTTTAGGGCATGCACGGTCCTTGGTGGAGCTTTCTCATTGTGGGGGCTTGGTTAGTGATTTTGGGGCTGAGTTGGTTTGGGGACCTAAGGAGAAATTTAAGAGGAATACTCAACATTTTTGGAGGCAGTGAGCAGCAGCATTTCCAGGTGGGTCGAATTACCCAGCAATCGGAGGAATACGTGGAAATTGGGGGTAATTTCAGCAGTCAAAATTAGGCCAAACCCTTTTTGGGTTTTCATGGGTTATTTGAGGGGAGACCAAGGTTAATTTCCCGGAATTTTTTGAGCACTAGAAGTGGTCAAACAACAGTTCTAAATCAGGGAGAAGTGCATTTTTTCTAGGGCTAGCGCAGAACTCAGGGGGTATTGACTTTCCAGCATCTGGGCATTTATCTTCACCACCTGGTACTTTTTAAATTTTTACCTTGCCTTGGGCAAGCCCAGGTGCATTCACTCCATACTTATGTGTACCCCACTAATTTATAATAAAATGGCTCAAATTGGCACAGTTTCTAGTGCATTTATGGATGTTTAATTTTATGTGTGGTTTTGTGTTGCATGTACATCTGAATGCTTTGTTTATCACTATTAATTTTCCATTAGGAATATTACATAATTATATCCACGCGTGCGAAAATATAGGGTTTCTTGGCTAATTGCAAGGCTGAGAATTGCAGGCCAAAGTTGCATATCTGAGGTAGAGGTCAAGACCTATTTGGAGCAGACTTTAAAGAGGTTCGATCTTTGTTGACCATGAAATATTTCATCTTACTTGAAGGAGATCTTGTTGAAGGGCTGACTTGGTGCTTGGGAGGAACTTTGACTTTGGTCTTTGGGTATTGGAAGTCTCATATTGATTTGATTCTATAAGAAGAGAAGTATTCTTTTTGGGTTTTTCCCTTGGAGGGGTTTTTCCCTGGCTTGGAGCCTATATCTTATGTACTTTGTCTCTTTGTGATCTTCATTGTTTTAACTTTTGGTAATTGCTTGATGAAAAGAAAATAAAAGGAATAAAAGGCCAATTAATAATCACAAGTAATTATCAAGGAAAGTCAACTATAATCTACAAGAACCTTGATTTTCCAGCATGGTACCAAAGCTAAGGTGCAAGAAGGAGATTGAAGATCACATCTTAGTTGGCACTTTTATTGAAGATCCAGAAGCTATCACCTACTCTTTGGCAAGATTTATGAAGAAAATTTTCAAGTCTCTTAGGAGCCTCCTTGTGAAAAAGGTTCATTATGTTTCTTTGATGTCATTTTGTTTTGTTAGTCTTATATTCTAATTTGTGTTATATTTCTCGGTCAAGAAAACTTTATTTTTTCCTTTTGCTTCAAGTTTTGTTAGCATAATTTCGATGGAATTCTTTTGCACATGTATAGCTTGGGAGGCGAGTTAGAAGCTTGTTTTATAAATTAAACTTTGAAGATTCATTACATGTTAGCTTAGTATATGGGAACATGCTAGCTTAGTAATTGTTCCTGATGATGGATGGAATCTCCACATGAAATGTTGGATGTTTCTAAAAATTCTACACAGTTTATTCTAGAAAACTCACACAATATCATTTTTTGTTTTTATTAGATGTGTTAGATGATTCATTTTATTGTATGGGTTATCGAGGTATGTTGAATGTTGAGGGTAGTATTAGGTTTGGGTTTGACAGTTGACCCATTTAGTTTAGGTGTTCAAGAGGATAGCTTATAAACATATTGCGTGTTTTGTAGTGGTCTTGGGACCCATAGATATGTATCCATGATTTTTTTTGAATATCACCTCAATGTTTCTTTTTCATGGATTTGGGATTTTATGGGTGAAGCCTACCTATAAAGAATTATTTATCGGTAATCCATGTAGAAGTGGTGATATTTTTGTTTAGATAATCACAAATTAAGGTCTATTACAAACCTCTGTAAAAATTTTAGCCCAACTCCAGTTTTCAGTTTCTCCTTATTACTCCCAAGTAGTTAAATGCCCATTCCCATAACCATTCATTCAACAAGCTGGAAATAATAAATATTTTCTGAAAACACAAATTCTAGAAATTTCAAAGTGTTGGAAAATGTAAAAATAAAAACTTAGAAAATATATAAGCCACACACACAGAAAATGACACGTTGATTTTGGTCAATATGACCCTGGGAAAACCCCCTACAACTCTTGGGGAAAACCAGTTCGAGAGCTCTTCTTTATTTTTGATAATTTTGCTTTTACAGTGAAATAGAAATACACAGAAAATTCCAGCAACCAAACAAATACAACTTATATCGTTTTCTGTCCTTGACCGCCGCCTCAGAAATTGTGCAAACAGTAAAAAGGAACAACAGCAGTGTTGTAGGCCTCTAACCACAAAAACAACGGTAACCCCTGATCATGTAGCATGGCTTTGGCAGCCCCAGCGATGGATCTGTTCTTCCTCTTCGCAACCCAGTTTTGCTGGGGGTTGTAAGGAAATGTGAACTCCCTCCTGATGCCTGCCTTCGCACAATAATCAACAAACTCACCAAGGGTGTACTCTCCTCCATTGTCCGACCTGAGGGACTTGATCTTCCGACCTGTCTAAGTCTCCACAAGAGCTCTGAACCCCTGAAACCGCTTGAAGACCTCACTCTTGGTCTTCAAGAAGTAAATCCAAGTCTTCCTGGAGTGATCATCAATGAATAAAACATAGTACTCATATCCACTCAAGGAAACATGAGACATCCGACCGCTCACATCAGTATGAATCAAATCAAGAATCCCAGTCGATCTGCTGTCACTGTTGGGAAAAGGGGATTTGGAAAACTTCCCCATGGCACATCCTCTGCATGTATCAATGTGATCAAAACTGAAATCTGGCACACCTGTAGTGATCTCCCGCAATGTCCTCAAGGCCCCATGATACATGTGCCCCATCCTGTGGTGCCAAATCTCGCACAGCTCTAAATTGCTAGCTCTGTTGCTGATACTACTTCTCAATGCCAAAAGGGGCTGAAACACAAACTTGTACACCTTTGCATGGCATACACCAATCACTTTAGCTGAATCAGCTAGAGCACCCCTAGGATATATAAGCACCTGTCCTCTCCTGAACAATACCTCATACCCTCTGTCCTCCAATGTTGAGACGGATATAAGGTTCTTCCTCATCCTTGGCACACATAGAACATCTGACACTTTCAAGGGAAGTTTGGGTTCCCTATCAAATGTCAATGTCCCCACACCAACTGCCTAACAATGCTGTTGTCTCCGAGTACTACCTCTATATCAGTGCCACTCTCTGAAAGCTCTGAGAAGTACTCACAGACTCCTGTCATATGACGTGAAGCCCCACTGTCAACATACCAAATACCTGAAGATGCTCCGCTAATGGAGGGAAATGCACACTCCCTCTCAACCTCCATGGCAGGTGATCTTGCACTAGTGGACTCACAAGCAATGAACCCAAACTCTCGGTCAAAGCTCTCCGAAAAGTCCTCTATCTCTATTGATGTTGCCATGGTCTTGTCCTTTCCCTTCTTCTTCTTCTCTGGACACACAACTGCATAGTGTCCCATCTTCTGACAATTCCAACACTTCACCTTGGAATAGTCCTTCTGCGTGTTCACCTGTTTACCTTTACCTTTGCCTTTGCCCCCACCACCACTTGTGGAAGCTTGCTTCTTTCCCTTGCCTTTCTTGCCTCCTGCTAATAGTGCTACATTGTCATCCTCCTCAACTGGTTTGGCTGCCCCAAGTTGGTTCTTTCTAATTTCATTCTGTATGCAATCATCCCACAACGTCTCCCAAGTGGGAAGGGTCTCTCGTGCAACAATCCCATTAGCAAAGTTCAGCCATGTACTGGGAAGGCCATTCACTGTATTCCGCACCAACTCAGTGGGTGGATGTTATGTATATTTTATTAATTATTAGTTAGATATAGTTATCATAGGTTTTATTAAGTGAAAGGGCATGATCAAAGATCATGCCTCTTCACCAAGGGACACCGTGAGGCTATATTTAAAGCCTCGGTGATTCCTCATTGTACTCATCTTTCATCTTCATCATTAATAATATATATTTATCAAGTTTACCAGAGTTTTTACACTCCATTGGTATCAGAGCCATCGCTCTTCGGGATCTGTGTGATCACCCAGAATTAAGGAATCAAAGGAAATTCCAAAAATTGCAGATTTTTTACCTAACCCTTCTGCTCTCTCACTCCCACTCTGCCTTTCTGATTCCCAACTCCCTCACGTAAAAAAAATAAATAAATAGATAAATATTTTTTTTACAAAACCACCCCCTTTCACACTCATAATTCCCTCACAGCCATACGGCCTCCCCCTCACATTCAACGCTTGCCCTCACAGCCATTCGGTCAATCGAACGTGTAATTCGGACTACGCCCCCACTCTGCATTATCCCTTATCACACCCGTTTCCGCTGCTGTCCCAATCGTCTACCCGCCAGTCGTGTGTGTCGATTGCTGTCCACCGGGCCGGATAAAACAAATTTTTTCGTGTCCACAATAATTAAACAAAAAAAACGTGAAACAGTGGTGATCCACGTTTTAATTTCGTCTGAGCATCGTTTTGTTTAAAAAAAATCGATTTGAACAGTGACGCGTCCTCTCAAACTTCCTTCCGCCGCCCCCTCTCTGCCACCGCACCTTCCCGCCGTCTTCCGGCTCCTCCCCCGCCCACCTTCCCGTCGCCTCTCCGCGTCTTCTATCCCGTCTACCCCGTCACCGCCCCCGCCAACACTTCCGCCTCCGCTGTCACCCGACCCCCAATTTCCTTCCGCCCCCAAATTTCTGAAATCGAATTTTTTTTTTTTTAAAAAGGAAATCGAAAATCCTACGCGGCGTTTAGTATATACAGGAACAGGAACAGGTTTGTTTTTAAAACAAAAATCGCAGCCTCGTGCCTTTGTTCCGCCCACACTGTTGAGCTCGACGAAGCCCCATTCCCTTGTTCCGCCAACACACAAAAAATCGGTTCAGTCCTTTCGATTCTGCCACATCCACTCCAGTCCACGTGTTCAGTATTCTATTATTCCAGCCGCAGATCAAACATTATTCCAGCGAATAAATACGTTCTCTCGTTTGACTGTGGGCGTTCACAAGTACACGGCTTCACAAGTGCCTCCGTGTTTCGACGCTCCAGCCCGCGCCATTCTGTGCCATTGCCGACGCCGCTAAAGACTTCGTGCCGGAGCTTGTCCACCGGCGGCAGTTCGACAAGGCCCTTGCCTTTGACACATTTTTTATTTATTGAAACCTTTAACCCCGATCTTTTACAATTCCAGCTTGTTAGCGCCCTTTTAGCCTTTGAAAGGCCCGTGGAGGAAATTTCAACACCGGTTTGCTGTGCCACAGCAGTAAACAAAAACGAAGGGTGCGTTTTTTTTTTAAAGCAAAAATTGTGAACCATCGTGATCATAGGGTTAGCGTGTCCAAAGTAAAATCCATTTGTTAAAATATATATATATATATATATATATATATATATATATATATATAAACAGATTTAATTTTTATATAAAAAATTAATTAAAATTAAAATTTATATAAAAATTAAATTTAAAAAAAAATAAAATAATAAAATTATTATTGTTGTATAATAATTATATATATATATATATATATATAATAATTATATAATTTTAAAAATAATAATAATTATTATTATTTTGAAAAAAAAAAAAAAACAGAGGGAAAAAACTGGCAGAAAAATATTCCCCACCTCATACATGTTCAGTATGTCTTTATCAATGATGACGGTTGATCAGATAAAAAGACAAATATGGCTAAAACGTATGGAGGCTAAGGACAATGAGAACAAAATGATGTAGAAATTTAATGCCATTATGGACAAGTTAGATCTAATGCAAAAACCAATATTTCCTAACATGGAACAAAATCAACAAAACAATTCCGCAGATTCAGGGAACTCAGAAGAGCATCAGGAAAAAACCGATTCCCCACATCACCATGAAGATACAGATGTTTATAAACAACAAAATGTTCCATCCCCAGAATTGAATGAAACATGTGAAGCGACAAACACGTCCGAAGCCACTGATATAGTGCCAGAAGCTGTTGAGGCCTTCGGTGATGAAGCACATATGGTTGTTAAGAAGGAAGCGTTTGATGATGAGAAGAAGTTGCATCGAACGATAATTGTTGGTAACTTACCTGTAAATCTAAAAAGGAATCACAAAAAATCACCAGAAGAACAAGGAATAGTTAGGAAACATGAAAAAGTATTCCAAGATCTACCCATAAAAGTGCCTCCCGATAGGAAAATCAAACATCCAATAGAAGTCAAGACAGGATCCAACTCTGTCGATATCAGATCTTTTCACTATCCACATCACCAACAGATGGAGCTCGAGAAGATGCTTCACGATCTTTTTAAAATGTGGGAAGCAAGAGTTCGCCGCTCAAGAAACCCAGATGTTCGTCAACATTGTCCATCGTTACATATGCTTTGAAGACAAAGCATTTTTAAGAGAGGGGCAATGTTATGTATATTTTATTAATTATTAGTTAGATATAGTTATCATAGGTTTTATTAAGTGAAAGGGCATGATCAAAGATCATGCCTCTTCACCAAGGGACACCGTGAGGCTATATTTAAAGCCTCGGTGATTCCCCATTGTAATCATCTTTCATCTTCATCATTAATAATATATATTTATCAAGTTTACCAGAGTTTTTACACTTCAGTGGAATGACCTCTCCAATTGTTGCCAACTCATCTCTCACATTAGTGATCTTTGTGAGGTATGCAATAACACTATCAATATTTGCCATCTTAATGGCCTTCAGCTTCTCCCTTAGGACCATTTTTCTGTTCTCATTGGTACTCTGGTAGAGATTGGTCAAGGCTGTCCACATCTCATGAGCAAGTCTCTTTCCTTTCACATGAGGAATGCAATGGTCTTTAATAACATCCAGAATTAGTCTCTTACCCTTGTTATTCTTCTTATTAAAGTCTGTTAACTGAACATCATCAGTAGGCACATTTACAGGGTGTTGTTGGGTATGCACCATTATACCCCAGACTTCTGCCTCCTCAAATATGCTTTGCATTCTTTCCTTGCATGTACTGTAGTTTCTATGCCCATCCAACCTATCCTCCACCCTCAAGCCCAAAGACATGCTTACTGTCCTAATAAACTGAAAATTTCATTGTTGTGGTAAAGGTTCAGTTTTCTTGTGTGTAAAATCAGTTTACTGTAATTTTTTTCCTTGCTGTCCCAAACTGCACTTTTCAGCAACTTGGCTCTGATACCATGTAGAAATTTTAGCGCAACCCCAGTTTTCAGTTTCTCCTTATTACTCCCATATAGTTAAATGCCCATGACCATAAACATTCATTCAACAAGCTGGAAATATTAAATATTTTATGAAAACATAAATTTTGGAAATTTCGAAGTGCTGGAAAATGTAGAAATAAAAACTCAGAAAATATATCAGCCACACATAGAAA
This sequence comes from Pinus albicaulis, assembly GCA_034641835.2. Lineage (NCBI taxonomy): Eukaryota > Viridiplantae > Streptophyta > Pinopsida > Pinales > Pinaceae > Pinus > Pinus albicaulis. Next base: position 825,249,551 of record CM076572.1, on the reverse strand, counting down.
ATGACACGCTGGTTTTTGGTCAATATGACCCTGGAAAAACCCCCTACAATTCTTGGGAAAAACCAGTTCGAGAGATCTTTATTTCTAATAATTTTTCTTTTACAATGAAATAGAAATACACAGAAAATTCCAGCAACCAAACAAATACAACTTATCTCGTTTTCCGTGCTTAACCACTGCCTCGAAAATTGTGCAAACGGTAAAACAGGAACAACAATAAATGCTATACGGAATTCCTTGTTTTTTGTGCCCAGAAACACAACAATAAATGTTATTGTATGGCCTCCTTGTTTTGCATGCAAAACAACAATAAATGTTGTTGTATTGCCTCGTCGAAATGTGTGCAGAGGAACAACAATAATTTTTGTACGAAATCTGCCTTGATTTCTATGCATAGGGACAGTAGCAGACTTTACAGTCTGCCTCGAAATCTGTGCCACAAAACCAGCAATCTCTTGCCTTGAAATCTGTGCCAAAAATTGTATGACTGCCTAGGAATGCGTACCCAAAGCTGTTGTACGAAAGCTGCCTTGAAAAACGTACTCAAAACTGCCTTGAACTGTGTGCCAACCTTGCTGTACGGATTTGCTGAAACGCTGCCTCGGTATGCTTGCCAAGGTTCTGCTCTCCTTCACCTCACTGCTTAGAAATGTCCTTGCTCTCTTCTCCTCCTCTCAATCTGCTCATGAAAGACTGAATGATTTTTTCCCTCTTTTCCTCCTTTAACCTAACCCTAAGTGACTTTTGGGAAATCTCTAAATCCAATGGCTGAGATAGCTTTTGATCTAGGGCTGAGATTAAATGTGCATTTAAATCTCACTTTCTATTTTTTAATTCACCCCACTTTAATAAAAACCCTCTTAGTCATGTATTTCCAAAGTCACTTTTCACTTTCTATTTTCACATTGACTTTATTAAAGTCACTTTAAAATTAGACTTAGTATCTTTATCACTTAAAGTCACTTTTAAATTAGATTTGACTTTACAACTTATAAAGTCACTTTAGGAGAAAAGTTAAATTCTTTTGGACACTTTTCCCTAGGCCAAAGATTAAAGCCTTAGGGAACCACTTGTCCTCTGATACCCAAATTTCAACAACCTCTCCCCCTTAAAAGCACTGTGCCCTCAAAGCATTGGAATTGAGGATAGTATTTTTGAAATGTCTGATTTCCCTTTGAAGCTTCATATATCGATATTCCTGTGAAAATTTCTGAACATAGAAACCCTACTGCAAAATATTGATTTACTTCTCCTACTTGATTGATTTAATTAACAAGCAATTTAACTAAATATTGAGAAAAATAGAAAAACAAACACAATTTGCAGCCTACACATATACAGATAGTTTACTGAAACATAGCGCACATATGAAAAAGGACACACATGATTTTTTGGACAAACGTCCCCGGAAAAACCCAATGTGGGAGAACCGGAGTAGTAGCTCTTTGAGGTTTTATTATTAAGCAAAATCTGAATACATCAAGGGCACTAGTAGTAGTTTGCCTGACAGAGAATTTCACAACAGTTGTACCTTATCACTCGGAGACAAAAAATATGGTTGATTTAGCCAAAGAGTCACTCTTCTGGAAAATATTGAATATGAGCCATTTCTGGCCCACTGGAACCCCAACATTGTCCCTCCAACCTCTGCGTCAACCTCTCCTGCCTAGTGTAGACTCTGCGCAGCACAAGCTGCCCCTGTGTCACCCTTTTGGGCTCTGCGTTGCCTCTGCGTCAGCCCCTGCACTGCCTCTGCATCAGACTGTTTGGGTTGCGTCCCTCCTACTGGCCTCTACGCTGCCTGGTACGGATATTCCTCTCTGATTTATGTATTCTCGGCCTGGGATCAGTGTAATCCTTCGCTGATCTGTCCCTCACCAGCACTACAAGCTCACTCAAAATTCTCAGCAAACCACACCTCTGAATTTCGACTTAGCTCAAGTGCTACAGCAATTTGTGTATCCTCCAACTGGCCCCAAGCCTTCCTTTAATACTTTTCTCATTGAGAAATCAACGGTCGTGCTCTAATCACTAATCAACGACTAAGATTAGAAAAAACTTGATCCACATCACTTAGAACATTCTCACCACATGTGTTAATTAATTCACTTTAATTTTTCAATTTCCCTAAGTTAGACTTAGGGTCCCCATTAAAAAATTTAATTATTTGAATAACTTTTACACTAGGTGGAATTTCTCCAAACGATTTCTGGGTCTTGGATATCTCATGTGTTCTAGCCCCTCCACAAAGTTTTGAAGCTAGAGCACATCCGATGCTACCCAAAATCTCAACACTCCCTCTTAGCGAGGAATGTGCTCTAGCAACACATCACTCCAAAAGTGTTACTCTGATCGTTGTTGATCTATGGTAGCATCGAATATGCTCTAGCCTTGTGATCTTGTATATAGGCTAAGACACATGTAGTCCATAATACTCAGAAAGGATTTTGGAAAATTCCACTTAGAGATGGTTTAATTAAATTAATTAATTGTTTTTTAATGTTTTCCTAAGTCTAAACTTAGGGAAACTGATTAATTAAAGGGTATTAATTAAACCAAGTGTGAATCTTCTAGATAAAGTCATGGATCAACTCTCAGTTAATCTTAGCCCTTGATTATGATTTAATCTTGGTCGTTGATGAGTCAGTGAAAGATTATAAAGGAGAGCTCGATGGGCATTTGGAAAACACATCAGACGGAGAAAGAATCTAGAGATTGATTTCTTTAGTCGAAGGAAGAATGGAAGTGATTCCCGATTGCAGAGAGGGGAAGGTGAAATCTCCAAGAGGGAGAGTTTCTGAAGCATAGAGAGTACAGGGAGAGAAGAGAGAAGGGAGCCGCAGCAACAACACAGAGATAGCCAAGCAGCAGTTACACTGGGCCAGTGCAGAGCAACAGAGGGAGTTTCGATTTCCGTTGGAGAGGCAGCTGAGGGTTCATCCAGTATCCAAAGGACATTTCTGGAAGGGGAGAAAACTCTAGTCTCGCCCAACAGTGAGCACCGAGGCAGTCACAAGCAGCAGCAGCAGCAGTGACAGCGTGGGGGGACGCAGTCACTGTGCACAGATCACGTAGAGCTAATCAGTGTGGGTGTAGGGCAGTGTTTGAACTTCGTGGTAAAGTGAGAATTGTCTCACTAACGTATTCTCATCAGATTTCTTCAGGTGACTGATTATTAATTACAATCACACATTTGTACTCATAATTTCTGCATAATAAAGAAACCTTGAGATCTGCTGCACCGGTTTTCCCAAGTTGGGTTTTTTTGGGGACAGTTGTCCAAAAATAACAGTGTCTATGTGTGAATACTTGTGTTATTTCTTTCATGTTGTTTATTTATCGTGAAGTCTGAAGCATATTTTATTTTTATATTTAACACAGTGAAATGTTAAATAACTGTGTTGAAAATGCAATAGAAGAAATATAATCAGTAGCTGTAGTAGAATTCTACATTATAGAATTTTCACAATCGCTGGCATCAGTCCCCTGCGCTGTTGATGCTTGGCCTGCTGCCCTCCATCGACTGTGTTGTTGCTTTCTATTCTACTGCCCATGAATCTGCCACAGTATTGCCACACTTGTACTGCATCCCCCTCTCAAATTGTTGCATCATGCTACTTATAGCACTACCAGTGCTAATTGTTGCATTGCATTTCAGTTGTTGAGAAGTGTGAAATTTTCAATCTAGAAATATACACTTGCAGTGATAGATTTATTTCTCTGACTTATTACTCCGATAATTTATTTACAAAAATCCATCAGTAAATTTCGAAATAAATACTATTACAACATTCACAATTACATATGCAGAGAAAAGAACAGTAAGGAACATAAGCATAAGAACCAATCACATGTACACACTTGTTTTTGGACAATTGTCCTCGGAAAACCCAATGTGGGAAAATCGGTGCAACAGATGAGGGTTTTATTGTTATTCTTCAACAAATGAATCTTTACAAGGAATACAATGGCAAAGATATTCAGAAAACACCCTAGACAAAAATTCCTAGATCCTCCGAAGATTTTCTGACACTCGGAAGAGACTCAGACTCCCTCCGCATATGTCTGTGTGTTTCTCTACACTGGACTACGTCACTCTGTGTGGGTTCACTGCGCTGCAGCTCTATGTTGCCTTTTGTGACACTCTGTGTCCCTCTATCCTCATGCTTTGTCACTACTGACTCCTTCTGCCTCTACAAGTCTGCCCTGCAATTATCCCTCTGTAATCGAATTTTGTAATATTCCCAAATGGGAAAAGCAGGAATATAGTGCATAAACATGGAAATAATAGTGTAGATCAATGCATAAATATGAGAGACCAATATGGAGCCTTCTTATTTATTATAATAGCAGCAAACATGTACAATATAATGGGCCACAAACCATACAACATGAAAGAGCAAACCTCCAATAGATAAATCCCTCAAGAAAGAGGTGCTGCAACTATATCAAAATGTCTGAGACATTGCTACAACACAGTCCTAAGAGCACTGCTACAGCAAAATGAACATACAAAGATAAAGGGCTGATATATGCCTCAATAGATACAAAAAATGAAGATATATGCTCTATAACAACCTTCCAAGACAACCCAAGAGGGTTTCCGAGAAATACACCCAATAATACAATATGTGTTGTAGCCCTAGCGCTGAAAGTATGCTGCAACAAAGTAACTGAAGAGTAATGGCTAAAGCTGATATGAAAATAACTATGCTCTCCACCAATGGATCCTCCGGATGAAAGGCTGGCCTCTTCACTGAAGAAATCACTCCCCAAATCACCCACTGCAACTACACTTGCAACTCCTTAGAATAACACAAATCCAAACTAATACTGCGTTGTAGGGGATAAAAACACTGTGGCCTGATGCCAAATATATCAATGATGCTCAAGGGCCTTCCTTACTAGCCTCTCAAGAGAAAGAAACCTTCCTCCAATGAGATCTAGCTCAGAAATCACCCAAATCAACCCTCCACAACTTCTGCCCTACAACACAACACAACCTCAACAGGAACTGCACTGTACCATAAGACTGAAGCTTTGGCCTGATGCCTGAATGTGGAAATATAGTGCAAATACTCTTCCTGAGTGGGCACTAGAAGTCCCCCAAGGATAGAGGTGGGATTCTCGCTCGGGAACACCCTGTGCTAAACAGCACTGCAATCTTAGCTAAATAGCTGAAGGGAGCAACAAGTCTAAGCACTGAAGCAGTCTACAAATCTAATGTCAAACATGCTGTGATCTATGTTTCATCCTCTTCTTTATAGGTGAGATTCCTCACCTATGGCCCCACTCACCCCATTCATTAAAGCCACTATCTCCATGCATGAGATCTCCCTCCAAAACTGCGTAGTCCCATAATGAATGCCACTCCTCCATGACAGTGCTGATGATTTGGTCAAAGTTGACCTAGTTTATGTGCTCCAGCCCCTTTTCACACACAAGGGTACTTTATCAAGCCACTAAAGTGACCTCCTTTCACATTAGCTCTGATTTTATTCCTACTAAGGAGATTTATGGGTCTCCATACCCTCTTATTCAGCAAATTTAGAAGAAAAAGAAAAAATTAATATTCCAACTAGCTCATGGCTAACAATCCTCCCCTCCCAAATGTTGCTTGTCCTCAAACAACTGAAAAGGTGAGTGCTGCAACTCTTCTCCTCCTCCATTGATGACACCTCCATGTGATAAATTCTCCTCATAAGCCAAGTGTCTCCCATTCAATCCCTCCATGAAATGCTCCTCCCAAGCTCTCATGAGATGCAGATGACTCATCTTATAAGGAAGAAAAAGACCCAATGAAGCAATCATGGTTTTCCAATGTTCTCCCAGAAACATGGAGAATCTCTCTCCCAAAGGGCACATCTAATCCTTCCATCCTCCCTCCAATCATTCCCATAAAAAGAATAAGGACATCATCAAAGTATGGGATCAAAACCAATGATACATAAATAGCCATATGCAAAAATGGAGGTGGATCATAGTCCCACATGTGGAACTAGCGCAGTATATCTCCTAACTGCCTCAGATAATGATATGGTAAGTGGTTTCCCCACCACTTACTTGTTGCCATAGTCTTCTCACATGCTTTGAGAAGGTGAGAAATGTTTGGTGCCTTTGGAGTGCACCCTGAATGGTAAATCATCTCCCTATATCCTCTTAGGGAGTGGCCATGCTCAACACTGTTTATGGCCCCAAGTTGACCATGAAGTTTATAAGGAAGAATGCTCCCCCTTGGAACAATGGCCTGCACATGTATGGTAAAGGAATGCAAATACTTATTAAGTAAATCATTATGCATACAAACATGATCCTTACCATATGCTTTGTTCATACAAATGGAGTGGTCCATAGATAGATCCCCTCTCATTCCTATAGAGGAAAGAGGTGGTTGTGATAACTCCATCAAAGAGTTATGTATCTCCTCCATCTCCACATGGTCCATGCATCTCTTCAAATGTTGATATATCTCCTCTTCAAAACCTTCCCAAGTGTATCCCTCCATGATGATATGGTATGCTCTCATGGAATAAGTGTGGCTGAAGAGAAAATCCTCATGTGCTGCTTGTAGTAACTTCTCCTTGAGCTTGGATGCTCTACAGAAGAAGATCCTACCATGATAGTAGATGACCTCATCTCTGACTGAATATCCCTCCTCTAGTAGTTTGCCATCAAGTATCATGCAAGTAAAAAGATCCTTGGAATAATCCACCAACAACTGGGATTTCCAATATGGATCTATCCTTCCTAGTGACAGCGCTGATGATCTTTCATGTAAAACATCTGTCAGGTGGCTGTCCTCCTCTTTGACATCTCCCTAGCCAAAGTTAAATACCGGGATGCTACTATCCCCTCTCTGCTGCTCTTCTTGTAGTTGTTCATGCTCAAGTAAAGGTTGAAGCTTTTGGGGGTTAGCCTTCCATGGGAAGCTATCACCTATCCAAAATTTCCTGAGTTTGGTCAAAGCATGCATGAGTTGCCACCATATTCTACCATGTGTGAAAGATTTCTCCCCAAGTGAGAACATCTTCTGAGCCTCCAAAGTCAAGGAATAGTCTCCTTGCACCATGATGGTGCCATCCTCCATCCCTATAGCATTCTCCTTCAGCGCAAGATGAGGTGTGTGAGTGGGTAATGATGATAGTGGGAGAATGTCTCCCTCCCCTTTGAGTCTACCCAAAACTCTTTGCGTTGTGCCATGACCTCCCAATGTCCCCACTCCTCCTGGATCTATGAGTGGTGCAACATGATGTGAGACATTTCTCACCAACTCCTGATCAGGTGGCCTCCCAGGTGGTTTGCCACAAAATAGTAATGTCTCATAGGCTAAAGTCATATGCATAATAGATGGGACTACTAGGTCCTTACTCCCATTGCGCAAATCCAACTTTGTTTTCTGTGTGGAAGTTTTCTGATACTTTGGTACTACTCTCAATGATGCAAGAGTCCCTCCAATTGGAGCAAATGCTCCCTTCCCACCTTCTAGTGGTGGTGGATCATCTCCTGCTATTCCAGCGTTGTGACCTCCTTCTGGGTCTTCTTCTTCTTCCTCCTCATCATCTGAGAAGACCTCTATTTAGTGTGCCTTTCTTGCTGCACATGTATGTCCGGTTGCCCAAGATTCTTGGCATGTGAAGAAAAGCTTCCTCCTTCTCAAATCTCTTCGGACATCATCACCAAGAGGAACTTTGTTTTGGCTCTCCTTTGAAAAAGGAGCCTTCTCATCTTTTCCCTCTGATGGAAAAGTGGGCTTTTGCTTAAATGTTGCCTTTGCTTTTGGCAAGGCATCTTGTAGATCTCTAGCCCTTTCAATGGCATCTTGTGGGGAAGTGGGTTTGGTAGATTTAACCAACCCATGAAGAGGTTCTGTTAGCCCATCAATAAACATATAGACCCTCCTTGTTGCAGATAAATCAGGAACCATAACAGAAAGTTTTAGAAATTCAGAAATATAGGTTTCTGGATTACCTAATTGTTTGAGCTTTGCTAGCCCCATGAAAGGTGCCTCCGGGTCTCTTCGATCAAACCTCTCCACCAACCTCCTTGTGAACTCTGAATATGCAGTCACATTGGCATGACCCAATGTAGACAAGCCATGAAACGACCAATCATGTGCTTCACCCTCAAGGTGTAGCACTGCTATCTTGATGGCCTCCATCTCTGGTACTTGGTTCAGCTGGAAGTAGATGTCTAGCTTCTCTACCCATGATTTGGCAATGCATTTAGATGACCCATCAAAGTTGGGTAAGAAAAATTTGCCCATAGTCCGATGTAGATCATGATTCTGTATGAATCCTCCACCTCTATTGTGATGTCGGGGTCTCCTATTGTCCTTGATCTTACAAAATTCTTGAAAACTCAAATGATCCTTGAATCTCTGAGATTGAGACTCATACTCCATAAAATAGTCTTCAAGAGTTTCTTGTTCTTAAAACCCTCAATTTCCCACTGCTAAAAATGAAGGCATTGTAGAGCATTGGGAAGCTTGCTGCTTCACTGGTTGATCACTCCAGTGATGAGAAATGCCAAAGCCTTCACCATGTAGAAACCCTTTAGGGGATTCCTTGTGTCTATCATCCTCATCTCCTTTATTTCTCTTGCAATGTCTTGCATAGTTTGAAGAAGAAGCTTAGGAAACTCCTTCTCCTCATCTCCTCCTGTTAAACAAGTTTTACCCTTGTCTTCTCTATCATCTGTATAATCATACTTCTAGTTTCTTCAGAGATACCTCTTCTCTCGATCTGTGAGAGGATCTCCTTCTTCTGATGACATATTGGCTTAAGATGCACAGGCGGAGCCAGGATTATGCTCTAATACCACTGCAATATTCCCAAATGGGAAAAGTAGGAATATAATGCATAAACATGGAAATAGCAGTGTAGATCAATGCATAAATGTGAGAGACCAATATGGAGCCTTCTTATTTATTATAACAGCAGCAAACATGTACAATATAATGGGCCACAAACCATACAACATGAAAGAGCAAGCTCCAATAGATAAATCCCTCAAGAAAGAGGTGTTGCTACTATATCAAAATGCCAGAGACACTGCTACAGCACAGTTCTAAGAGCACTGCTACAACAAACTGAACATACAAAGATAAAGGGCTGATATATGCCTCAAGAGATACAGAAAATGAAGATATATGCTCTATAACAACCTTCCAAGACGACCCAAGAGGGTTTTCAGGAAATACACCCAATAATACAATATGAGCTGCAGCCCTAGGGTTGAAAGTATGCTGCAACAAAGTAACTGAAGAGTAATGGCTGAAGCTGATATGAAAATAAGTAAGCTCTCCTCCAATGGATCCTTCAGATGAAAGGCTGGCCCCTTAACTAAAGAAATCACTCCCCAAATCACCCACTGCAACTACACCTGCAACTCCTCCCTAGAATAACGCAGATCTAGACTGATACTGCATTGTAGGGGATAAAAACACTATGGCCTGGTGCCAAATATATCAATGATGCTCAAGGGCCTTCCTTACTAGCCTCTCAAGAGAAAGAAACCTTCCTCCAATGAGATCTAGCTCAAAAATCACCCAAATCAACCCTCCACAACTTTTGCCCTGCAACACAACACAACCTCAACAAGAACTGTGTTGTACCATAAGACTGAAGCTTTGGCCTGATGCCTGAATGTGAAAATATAGTGCAAATACTCTTCCTGAGTGGGCACTAGAAGTCCCCCAAGGATAGAGGTGGGATTCTCGCTCGGGAACACCCTGTGCTAAACAACACTGCAATCTTAGCTAAACAGCTGAAGAGAGCAACAAGTCTAAACAGACCATAAAATCTAAAATATCAAAACATAACATAATGATCTATGGCTGCCATCCTCTTCCTTATATAAGTGGTGAGCTTCCTCACCTTTGGCCCCACTCATTAAAGCCACTATCTCCATGCATGAGAACTCCCTCCAAAACTGCGCTATCCCATAATGAATGCTACTCCTCCATGACAACGTTGTTGATCTGGTCAAAGTTGACCCAGTCTATGTGCTCTAGCCCCTTTTCACACATAAGGGTGCTTTATCAAGCCACTAAAGTGACCTTCTTTCACATTAGCAGTGATTTTATTCCTACTAAGGAGATTTATGGGTCTCCATACCCTTTTATTCAACAAATTAAGAAGCAAAAGTAAAAATTAATATTCCAACTAGCTCATGGCTAATTGGGAATATTATAGTCCTTCCCTCCCAAATGTTGCTTGTCCTCGAGCAACTGAAAAGGTGAGTGTTGCAACTCTTCTCCTCCTCCATTGGTGACACCTCCACGTGATAAATTCTCCTCATAAGCCAAGTGTCTCCCAATCAATCTCTCCATGAAATGCTCCTCCTAAGTTCTCATGAGATGCAAATGACTCATCTCATAAGAAAAAGACCCAATGAAGCAATCATGGTTTGCCTAATGTTCTCCCTGAAACATGTAGCATAAGAAACATGGAGAATCTCTCTCCCAAAGGGCACATCCAATCCTTCCATCCTCCCTCCAATCATTCCCATAAAAAGAATAAGGACATCATCAAAGTATGGGATCAAAACCAATGATACATAAATAGCCATATGCAAAAATGGAGGTGGATCATAGTCCCACATGTGGAACCAACGCAGTATATCTCCTGACTACCTCAGATAATGATATGGTAAGTGGTTTCCCCACCACTTACTTACTGCCATAGTCTTCTCACATGCTTTGAGAAGGTGAGAAATGTTTGGTGCCTTTGGAGTGCACCTTGGTTGGTAAATCATCTACCTATATCCTCCTAGGGAGTGGCCATGCTCAACATTGTTTATGGCCCCAAGTTGACCATGAAGTTTATAAGGAAGAATTCTCCCCCTTGGAACAATGGCTTGCACATGTATGGTAAAGGAATGCAAATACTCATTAAGTAAATCATTATGCATACAAACATGATCCTTACCATATGCTTTGTTCATACAAATGGAGTGGTCCAAATATAGATCCCCTCTCATTCCTATAGAGGAAAGATGTGGCTATGATAACTCCATCAAAGAGTTATGTATCTCCTCCATCTCCACATGGTCCAAGCATCTCTTCAAATGTTGATATATATCCACATGGTCCTCCGCTGAGCTCAGCGCCATGGATTTATGTTTCTAGCTGCACCAGGAAGTCATCTCTGATCCAACACTGTTAAAATTGGACAACTAGGTCCAAACTCCATGTTGTGATGGTCATATGAAGACACCAATATTTTTATTGGGTTCCTCTTTCAAAGAGGTGCAAGATCGATCTAAAGATCATCTTGATCCGATGACCAGAACATTTATTTTGAATTTATTTTTAATACTTTCAAAATATGTGCAGGTCGGCCTTAAGGTTTTACACCCCCAGCAAATTTGTCACACACCCTCAGTGATTAATATAAATAGAGTCAACGTTGGAGGAAATTTCAATCATCTCATCACACACATCCTCATGATCTAAATCTGGATGCCGTAAATATGGATGATGCCGTAAATCTGGATGATGCTGTAAATAGGGATGATGTCGTAAATTTGGATGATGCCGTAAATCTGGATGATGCCAGAAATGGATGCCGTAAATATGGATGATGTCGTAAATCTGGATGATGCCGGAAATGTGATGTTGTAAATCTGGATGATGTCGGAAATGGATGCCGTAAATATGGATGATGCCGTAAATCTGGATGATGCCGGAAATCTGGATGTGGGATTCTTTTGTTGAATTATGTTGATTTTTGATGAGCTGTCTTTAAGGGCTGTGTGTGTGACACTTCTGGTTGGCTGACCGTATTGAGACGTCGCTGGTTGAAGCATCCTGTTGACTGTCGTAATGCACCAACACACTTATATTTTTCTGGCTTGTCTTCTGTCGATCTATTGGTATGTTCTATCAACACTTTACTTTCTTGTTTATGTGATTGCTGACTGACATTGGGGATAAATGTAAAGTTGCATCAAGCATAGAACATCTTCAAAAATTTACATGGTATCAGAGCTAAGGTGAAGACAAAGCCCTAATTGGTAGCAATCACCGAAGAAAAGGATGGGTTCCTCAAACTACAATGGCTTTAAGGCTGATGAAAAATTGACTGGGAAGGATGACTTCCATGCTTGAAAGATGACATTGGATCTTATTTTGGAAGACCAAGATGTCATGGAATATGTACTGGGTAAAATCCAAGAGCCTCCATCCACTGCAACTGCTGCTGCAAAATCAAAGTACAAGAAAGGGGAAATCAATGCAAAGCTGATGATCAGGGACTCAATTCATAAGAGTCTGGTTGCCTACATCTCTGAGCTACGTCACTATGTTAGAGAATGCCCTTTCAAGAAGGTCAAGAAAAGGAAGGCTCCCTCCGGCGGAAATGGGCAACCCTTCAAAAAGTCAAGAAATTCCAGGTATGAGGAATCAAATGTTTTTGATGATAAAAGAAATGAATTCATTCTTGTATCTGCCCTCTCTGCTGCATCTCCACCTGACACTATGGATGTCTAGTTGATAGATAGTGGTGCCTCAAGGCACATCATTGGGTTCAAGGAAGCACTTATTGATATGGTTGAGAAGGATACTAATCTACAAATTATCCTTGCAGATAATGCCACATATCCCGCAAAAGGGACAGGGACTGTGACCCTCCACTTGTCTCAAGGGCAAGTCCTCAGCCTGCAAGATGTACTATATGTACCTAATTTGAAGAAGAACCTTGTGTCTGTTTCGACCATGGAAGACAAAGGTTTCAATGTGGCATTCATTTATGGAAGGTGCGCATGTGGAAAAAGAGTTTCAAGGAAGCTATAACGATTGGGTTTAGAGTTGGTACACTCTACCAGGTTGGACGAAGTCCACTGAGAGCGATGACATGTGATACTATTTGACAGACTGAACTATGGCACCGGAGGTTTGAACAACTTCACTACAAGGCCCTTCCCGAAGCAAGGAAGGTGGTGACGGGGATGCCTGAGTTCTCAAATAATCATGAAGGTGTATGTCAAGGTTGTGCCGAAGGAAAGCATACAAGGGGACTTTTCCCCTCAAGTGTCACAAAGACATCTGATGTCTTGCAATTAGTACATTCTGATCTGTCTGGTATGTTGCCCGTGACATCCTTGGGAGGATGTTCTTATTATATGAGACGAATGAGTTCAAGAACTATTGCAGAGGAGCTAGCATTAAGAGGGAGACCACAATGTCTATGGGCTACAACGAACCTTCGAAGGCATATAAAGTATATGTGCCTGGTCAAAGGGAAGTGGAGATATGCCACGATGTTACCTTTGACAAAGATGCTTCCCTGAGGAAAGTAGTCAATCTTCCGAGATCTGAGGAAGATCATGAAGCAAGGCTTGGAAATCAAGAAGAACCGAAGGATGAGACGATGCCCGATGTTGAAGGACCAATGGACCCGATTGATCTACCTCCTTCAATAGGGAAGAGACCATCATGGCTCAGGGACACTCTCGAGGATGCTGAGGGACATATGGCCCCAAAGGGGGACATTCGTGAAAGCAAGAAGCTAAGTAGATACCAAGGGTATCTAGCAGCGATGAGTACTATTGTACAATCTGAGCCTGGATCTTTTGAGGAAGCCGTAAAGCATCAAGTCTGGAAGGATGCTATGCACGAAGAGTATGAGTCCATAATGGAGAATGATGTCTGGGATGTGGTTCCAAGACCGGAGTATAGAAATTTGATAACCAACCCCGGTTTTCAGTTTCTCCTTATTTCTCCCATAAAGTTAAATGCCCATTCCCATAGCCATACATTCAACAAGCTGGAAAAATAAATATTTTTTGAAAACACTAATTCTGGAAATTTCACAATGCTGAAATGCAGAAATAAAAACTCAAAAAATAAATCAGCGCGACACAGAATTTTGACACGCTGATTTTTGGTCAATGTGACCTTGGAAAAACCCCCTACAACTGTTGGGGAAAACCAGTTCGAAAGCTCTCTTTTATTTCTGATAAATATCTTTTACAGAGAAATAGAAAAACACAGAAAATTCCAGCAACCAATATTTTTACTTATCTCAAAAATCATGCACATCCTCCACCTCGATTTTCGTGCCAAACAAAAACAGAAATTTACAGTGGAAAGTACAACATTAAATGCTGTACGGACAACACCGAAAACAATGCTGGAATAGCTGTACCTCCTTGTAAACTGTGCCACTTGCTGCCTCGAAAAACGTGATGTATGGCTGTTGTACAGACCTCGATTTGCGTGCTGAAAACTGTTGTATGGATTTCAAAAAACAGATCTGTTTTTGATGTTGTACAGACCTCGATTTCTGTGCCTCCTTAACTGCTGTACGAACCTTGAAATTCGTGCTGCATTAAATGCTTTTTTTTCCTCCTTGAAATTCGTGCTATTTGCCTTGAACTTCGTGTTGCTGCTTGCTGTACGGATTTGCTGAAATCTTGCTGCCTTGGTATGTTTGCCAAGGCGCTGTTCTTCCTCCTTCTCTGCTTAGAAATATCTTTTGCTCTCTTCCTCTCCTTCTCTCAATTTGCTCATGAAAGAATGAATGACCTTTTCCCTCCTTTTCCTCCTTTAACCTAACCCTAAGTGACTTTTGGGGAATCCCTAAATCTAATGGCTGAGATAGCTTTAGATCTAAGGCTGAGATTAAATGCTCATTTAAATCTATTTTCTATGTGCATATTCACCCTTTAATAAGAATGTATAGACTATTTATTTCCAAGTCACTTTTCACTCTAATTTCACATTGGTACATGCAAGTCACTTTGCAGTGGGGCCTTAATATATCACTTAAAGTCACTTTAGGAGAAAAATTAAATTCTTTTGGACACGTTTCCCTAGGCCAAAGATCAAAGCCTTAGGGAACCACCTGTCCTCCGGTAACCAAATTTCAACACTCCATCTTACCCTAGAAGGTGTTCCTCACCACACCTATCTTGTCTCTGAGGTAGACATGCTTGCCCTGTGGTAAGGCTTTGTTAAGAATATCTGCAACTTGCTCATCAATGGGAATATACTCAAGCTTCACAGCTCCCATCTGAACATAGTCTCTGATGAAATGATATCTGATGCCGATATGCTTTGACTTGTCATGAAATACTGGATTCTCCGTGAGTTTAATGCAACTCTGATTATCACAGTGTATCACTGAAGGTCTCAACGGCTGACCAAATAAGCCAAACAACATCTTGCGAAGCCATATGGCCTCACAACTGGCTAGACTGGCTGCCATGTACTCTATTTCCGCTGAACTCAATGCTACTGACTGTTGCTTTCAGCTGAACCACGACACCACTGTCGAACCCAACCCAAAATAGCACCCTGAAGTGCTCTTCCTATCAGAAGCACAACCTGCCCAATCAGAATCAGTGTAACCTACCAGTCTCACTCCATCCCCCTACCTATAATCCAGACCATAATCCACTGTCCCCTGCAAGTATCGCAAAATGTGTTTTGCAGCAACCCAGTGCACCCTCCTGGGCTCACACATGAACTGGCTCATCGTGTTGACTACAAAACATATATCTGGTTTGGTGTTGACCAAATACATCAAGGAACCAATCAGTTGTCTATACAATGTGGGATCCACCAACTCAGAATCTGAAGCATGAAGCTTCTTCCAGTTGGTGATCATCAGTGTCGACATGGGTCTACAATCCTCCATGTGGAATTTGCCAAGGATGTCCACAATATACTTCCCCTGCCCCAAGAAGAAATGCCCCTCCTCTTGCCACAACTCCAAACCCAAAAAGTAATGCATCAAGCCAGTGTCCATCATCTCAAACTCTGACGCAAGATCTCTCTTGCAGTGCTCTATGAGTCTCTTTCCACCCGTAATGACCAAGTCATCCACATACAACACCAGAATGAGAGGCTCCTCACCTATCAAAATAAAGTAATGGTTCAGATTTGCCTCACTCTTTGTGAATTTCTCTGCAGTGTGTGCTATCATAGGATTGACTCAGACTTGCTTTGACCTCTTAGGGACCTTCTTGATCTTTGCCTTGGACTCTGTTAGCCACCTCGAAAGCCTATGGTACACGCTCAATGTACACCATCACTGTGCATGAAGCCATTGAGAAATGGGACTATTTCACAGCCATGGAGTGGATCTTTCAATCCATCTCTGCTTTAACATCAATATGATGGAGGCAGAATAAGTTATATGATGAGGCAAATTCTCCCTCCTGGCTCAGCTATCCTCTACAGGAGAACCCTCTAGCTACAAACCTTGCCTTGAATTTCTCAACGCTGCCATCTGCAGTGTGCTTTACCTTGTAAAGCCATCTAGAAGTAACCACGGATTTGCCCTCAAGCCTCGACACCACCTCCCAAACATCATTCTTCATGATAGAAGAATACTCCTCCTGCATGGCCTCTCTCTAGACCTGCTGGCTAGCTGCCTCCTCATAGCTAGAGGGCTCAAAGTCAACGATGTTGGCAACCATTGCCATATAGCTACAGAACCTCTCAGGTGGTCTGCTTTCTCTGACTAGCCTCTTCGGCCCAGCAACAGATGTGGCCTCTCTCAAGGTATCCTGAAGCCACTTGGGCTTCTTCTTCCCTGAGCACACTTCTCCCACCAGGGAATGAAACTGCTCCTCCTCATCAGGAGCCTGAACTCCTGAATGTCTGTCTGCTATCCTCTTACTGAACACGAACACCTTGACATGGAAATCTAGTGTGAACTATCCATTAGTGGACTCCCTAGTGAACTGCTCTGCGGACTGCTTTGCATGCTGCCCCTCTGAATCTACGAGCCACTGCTCACTGATGGACCTGACACCGTAATCGATGTACCTTCGAATCCTCCTGATCCCTGCCCACTGGATCCCTGTGCCTGACTCAGCTGCTCGTGAGGGTCTGGTTGATCCAGATACTCTATTTCCCGTGACCTCCTGAAGGCCCTCTCCTCCTCGAACTTCACATCCCGCCTGACAACAACTCTCCTCTGTGCGGGAATATAAATCCGAAAGGCCTTCGAGGTCTCACTGTAGCCCACAAAGACACCTTTCTCTGTGGTGGGCTCTAGCTTGGTCCTCTTCTCCTTGGGTACGTAGGAGTATGCAATACACCCAAATATACGAGGATGACCAACATCAGGCTTCTTCCCAGAAAAATCCTCCTCCGGACTCACATGCCCCAAGGCACGATGCAGACTCCTGTTCTGCAAATATACAGCAGTGTTGCAGGCCTCTGCCCACAAAAACAATGGTAACCCTTGATCATGTAGCATGGCTTTGGCAGCCCCTCTGATGGATATGTTCTTCCTCTCCGCAACCCCGTTCTGCTGGGGGTTGTAAGGAGCTGTGAACTCCCTTCTAATGCCTGCCTCCACACAATAATCAACAAACTCACCAAGGGTGTGCTCCTCTCCATTATCCAACTTCAGGGACTTGATCTTTCGACTTGTCTGAGTCTCCACAAGAGCTCTGAACCCCTGAAACCGCTTGAAGACCTCACTCTTGGTCTTCAAGAAATAAATCTAGGTCCTCTTGGAGTGATCATTAATGAATAAAACATAATACTCATATCCACTCAAGGAAACATGAGACATCCGACCGCTCACATCGGAATGAATCAAATCAAGTATCCCAGTCGATCCGTTGTCACTGCTAGGAAATGGGGATTTGGCAAACTTGCCCATAGCACATCCTCTGCATGTATCAAAGTGATCAGTACTGAAATCTGGCACACCTGTAGTGATCTCCTGCAATGTCCTCAAGTCTCCATGATACATGTGCCCCATCCTGCGGTGTCAAATCTCACACAGCTCTGAACTACTAGCTCTACTGCCGGTACTACTACTCAATGCCAAAAGGGGCTGAAATGCAAACTTGTACACATTTGCATGGCGTACACCTATCACTCTCGCTGAATTAGCTGGAGCACTCCTGGGATATGTTGTCGCACAGATTGTCTAGGCACCGCGACAACTGCTCAGATCGGGGGCTGTCACCCTGATCCCCAATCTCTCTATTTACGCTGTCTCCTTGCAAGCTAAGGGAGGTAGACCCTATTATAAATGAAGAAGAAAAATCTAGGAGACATAGCTAAAACACCAAATACTTGATAAAATTAACGAGATTTCACGGATTGATTATGTTAAAACCAGCGCCTTATGGAGTCAAACAAGATCCCGTTATGCAATTAAAGATAAGTATTGGATGTATAAATGTTGCTAAATTACCACAATGATATTCAATAGAAAATGCCACGATCATTCATTTAGATATTGAAGCAAAGCTATCATGAAACGATCATTAAGATAAATGCCAGATGCTTAAAAAATTTCCGAAATTTTGATATTTCCAATATAACCTGATTCGAAAATTAAAATGCTCCACAGTCAAACTTTAGATAGAAAAATTTAGGCTTATTTGACTATAGGACTAGAAATTTTTTTTAGAATTTTGAAATTTTGAAATTTTTTATTTATTTATTTTTAAATCTAAATCAAGATCTAAATTAAAATTCACACCTAAAACAAATTAAACAAGACTAATTCTAAATTAAATCCTAAATTAAACTAAAAATAAAATCTAGCTAATTTAAAACTAAGTTAGAATTAGGCTAAGATTAAATCTAAAACAAAATAAATCTAAAACTAAAATTAAACTAAACTTAAAAAAAAAAAAAAATCTAAAAATATAAAAATTCCAAAAATTCTAATTTTTTTTTTTTAACTCCTATAATCATATGAGCCTTAAAATTTTTATCTAAGTTTGACTGTGGATCTTTTTAATTTTTGAACTGGGTTATAATCAAAATATCATAATTTCGGAAATATTTCAAGCATCTGACATTTATCGTTTCATGATAACTTTGTTGGTTGGCTTAAGTATTTTAATGAATGGTTGTGGTGCTTTCTATTTAGCTTCATTGTGATTATAGCAGCAGTTATACATCTAATACTTTAATTGCATAACGAGATCTTCTTTAACTCCATAAGGCACTGGTTTTAATATTATTGATCTTGGAAATCTCGTTAATTTTATCAAGTATTTGGTGTTTTAGCTGTGTCTCCTGGATTTTTCCTCTTCATTTATAATAGGGTCTACCTCAATTAGCTTGCAAGGAGACGGCTTAGATAGAGAGATTGGGGATTACAGTGACAGCCCCCGATCTGAGTCGTTGTCGCGATGCCTAGACATCTGTGCGACAACATTTTTTGGCGCCATTGCTGGGGATAGAGTTTTTTCTATTCTTGGTCTTAGCGACATTTTCTAATCTTTTAAATCTTCTTTCGCCATTCATTAGCCTGTCACAAGGGATCACATTTTTTGACGTTCTTTCATCTCTTCATCATCTTATCTTTCATCATCTCACTAATCATTTCATCTTTAGCACCTGGACATTTCGGTTGGCTTCTTGTTTGGGTGGCAACTCCACTTATTCATCTATTTAATCCCAGACAAGAATCCCCCCCTTGATATCCATCTGCTATCTCTCGTTTATTTCTTCTGTTTTAGAATTAGTTTCATGTTCAAGTGGCGACTCAAGTTCTTTCATTTCTTACAAGAGTTCCTGCTAAGAAGTTCGCTTCTTGAGGACCTTTTGACTATTCTTGAACACGGATCTATTTCTAAAATCCTAAAAATGATATCATGGATGTTTTTACCCCGTGTAATTTTGCTAATATTCAGGGTTATCCCCATGATGTCCCTCAAATGGATAAATTACCTTCTTTTCAGGGAAATGAAGCAGTTAGTGTAAAGTCTCATTTGTTTGCTTTCACTAACTGGTGGAATAAATTTGCAGTTGCAAATAATAATTTCGAGGATGTAAAGATGAGAACTTTTGTTCTTACTTTTGGCAAGGATGTTGCTAAATGGTTTACGGAAAAACCTGATAATTCATTCGATACTTTTGAATCAATTGTAACTGCCTTTAAGGAAAAGTACGGTGATAAAAGGGAAGATAGGAATTTGGTAAGAGAGATCAGTACCATAAAAAAGAAAGAAAATGAAACGATTGAAGAATTTAACAGGAGATTTAATGGTATCCTTAGAGAAATATCTCAAACTCATAAACCTCCTGATGGATCCCTTCTGAATTTTTACATTGATGCTTTTAATTCTGATACTTCATATGAGTTAAGGCGGGCTAAAACTGCAAATTATAAGGCTTGTCAATCTTTAGCTGAAGAGCTTGAAAAAGATAAAAGGGCATCTGGGAAGTCTGAAATTCCTGGTTTTGATAGGGCTGCAACTGAGTTAAAAGAACCTCTAGAAGATGATGATGACCCTATGAAAAAGTTAATGCAAAAGCTTGAAAGCATGGAGCTTAATCAAGCGAAATTGATCTTTGAACATGCTAAGGAAGTAAGCACTTTACAGTCTAGGTTGGTTCAAATGGAAAGGGTTCAAACGCAAAATTTCCAACCTAGAAATAATAATGCTTTGCAGAAGAGAGGCCTATCTAATGAGCAGAGATCGACAGATCAACTTGAGTTTGCAAATCTTGTGGATGAAGCTCTGCCTTATTGTAGAGCTTGTAATGCTTTTCATGAAGAGGTTACTTGCCATGTTGTTAAAAGAATCATAGATAGTAGAATGGCGGGGTCGAGCAATCAAATTAATGTTGTTGGTAAGGACTATCACATGCATATAGAAGATCATGAAATTCATGTTAAGGAACCAGCTCAGATGATTAAGGATATGCAACCCAATCATACGCAAATGATTCAAAACATGGAAGCTAACCAAATCAATCTTCAAAATAGGATAAATTCCATGGAAGCAAGTCATGCACAGGAAATAAATGTCATGGAAAACAGGTTAAAGATAATGGAAGTTAATCATTCTAATCAAATGTCCATTATACAGAATCATATGATTGCAATGGAAGCAAGACACACCCAGGAAATCACTGCCATGAAGGAAAATCACTTGTTGGAAATAAAAAATATGGAGGCAAATCAGACCAATCTACAAGACAAATTCGTGAAAACAGAAATCAATCAAGCGAAATTAATAGTAAGGCATGCCAGGGAGATGAGTTCCATACAGAAAAGGTTGGAAAAAATGGAAAAATTACATATACAAAACTTTCAGCCGAAATTTGATTATGAAGATTCATCAACAGATCATAAGACTTCTTGTCTGCTAAAGCAATTCCCATCTCATCACAGGGAGGTCACTTTCTCCATTAGGGAAAATTTAACTATGGTTTCAAAGGATGTTGAGAAAGACCAAGCTTATGTGTCACCATTGATAGAGTATATCCAGAATAATATTGGTCACGCTCCAGGTTCTTCAGATATTTTGTACAAACATCTTCAAGATGAGGACAAGAAGTCTATAGTGGTCTCGTTGCTGACATCACAACCCACTCAAAAGAAGAGAAAGAAGCAAAAATGAAGAAGTAAGTGGTTTGATTCGTCTAATGGCCGAGAGCAGCTTGACATTCGGATAAGACAGAGTCCTACATTATGCAAGATTGGACATGGCACATCTGAAAAACAGCCGACAAACTTGCCTGAAAGCAGGGAAATGCTCAACATGCACTATATTGAGCACATCTGATGCCACAGGGCATCCTTTGTATTGTATCTCTAACCTTACACCTTGTTATTTCAGCTTTTCATTTTGTAGTTAGAGTAAATTTACTTTTCATGTTAAGTAGAATAATAAATGTTAGAAGAGCTTCTATTTTTCATGAGCTTAATGTTTTTTGGATGGACGCTACTTATGTAATTTTGTGTGTTGCTTGGATGCAGATTCTGGATTCTCACATTCCTTCGATGAAGCAACGTGTCTCCAAGTAGAGCCATATGTTGACCACACTTTGTCAACTACCCCATAGCAGTACACCCCCAATTTTTCAGATGGGATTCGTCATGTTCGACGTGGTCGTGCCATTCAGATTCCATCATCAGTCAACAGACGACATTTTGTTATAAATGATGTAAACCCATTCTGCATGTTATGATGTAAATGATCTAAGTAAGACCATCAATGTATGTAACAACCTAGGTAAGCCTAGTATGTTGTTGATGATTTCTATCCTAGGAAGTTTTTTGTCTCACTGATTCACGCAAGTGATCGGCAGAGTTTTTCCCTCCAGCCTCACCCCAAAGCTAGGGTGGATTTTGTCATCAGCATGCTAAGTGAGTCCTAGTGTTTTCTATCGAGTCCTTGCAAAAGTAGTTTGATCTACTTGGTCTACTAGATCATGTTTTGAGTCGCAGAATTGGGTATTTATTTGAGGGTCTATACGAATGGGTATTCCCCCTTCATGTGTCTAAATGTATTATCTTATGTAAAGAGAGTTGGAAAAATAGTTAAAATCCCCTCTAGGTCAATTAATTAAATTTTTTGGTCAATTAATTTAATAAATCTTAAACCAGAAATTTAATTAATTTAGGGTCCTGAGTTAGGATAAAATTCTTTAAAGGCAAAATTCGTTGGTCCTTAAAAAATGATTTTTTAAAGGCCCCAGGTCAAGGGAATTTTGAGAATTTTAAGAAATTTTGGACCCTTGGGCCTAGGTGGTTAAGTCAAAGTCAAAATTTTGGGGTAATTAACTCAAAAATAGTATTTTTGAGTTAATTAAAACGGATTTAAATCATAAATTCGTTTTTTCCTCAAAATTATAATTTCAACCGTCTAGATTAAAAGATGATCAAATCTGATCGACGGTCGAGATTATTTTGACGTGGATCAACTGAACTAGCCGTTGGAGATTTTGTCCTATAAATTTAGAGGTCTTTTTCAGTCCTGAATCATCCGATCTCTGGATCGTGCACTTGTTCTTAGAAGCTCTTGTAAATTTTTTTTGATGAATAAAGCATAAAGACTTTGGAGTTACAAATTTTGATGTTCCTTCTCGGATCTATGTGGTGATTTGTCTCTGAACTCTGCTACTTAATTTGGCATTTTATGGTTAATGGCCTTCATGGGTTAATCTGCATACAGGTATCTTGTGCAATTTTCTGGATTCATAAGATAACATCTTTGATCTAACGGAAAGACTAGTTCCCTATTTTTCTGAAGGGTCTCATGTTATTTTCTTGAATTTCTATTGATCTAAGGTCCAGATCTAAGTGTGCAGGGAAATATTTTTTAAGGGTTTGAGCGTCTGGGGAAGTCTTCGGTTGGACTAGCCGACTCTCATATGACATAAATCTGAAAAGCTCATTTTTTGTTAAATTCCAAATCTATCTTACGAAATTGGTGGTTTTGCAGGATTTTCTAGGGCTCGTGCCTCTCACTAAAATTTGAAATCTCTAAAAAATTGTGCTAAAATGGATTCAAATCTGGCCATGAGGGCCTCAAATCTGTAAATTAGTTTGTAAATTTGTATATTTGTTGTAAGCTGTAAGGGTTTATAAATTTTGGTGTATATATATTTCGGGATCTGACTGGTTTTGTAGGTTACAGGTTTACTCAGAATTTTTTTTAAGATCTGAGCTAGATCCAGCCCCCAAGGGCCAGATCTGGCCTCAGAATCCCTACTGTGGGAAAATCTGGACGTTATTGATTCAAAGAACTTTGAAAATCAAAATTTGAAGTTGTTGGACGATTTTTTATTGTACTGGGTTTTTTCAGTCTGCAAAAACGTTGTCAAAAGCCTGTCCAGAAATCACTCTGCTGCTTTTCAGCTCCTACGAATCCACCCTCATTCGTCTGCTATGGATTTCCCCATTCCTATTGCCCTTGACCTCTGCTTGTACCCTGCCATCCGAGCCTTTGCCACAGCTACCCCTTGATCTCCTTGTTAGCATTAGCCTCTGTCTGATCTCCACTCTTCTGCATCGTGTTTTCCTTGGACTGCCGTCGTGCCCTGCATCAATCTCTTCAAACCATCGACCCTTCTGTTTTGTCCAAACCTCATTTCCGCTTGTCTCCCTCATGCCATCATCCAAGCCTCTGCAAACTGTCCAGCTCTTATCTCCTATCTGCCGTCCATTTGCTCCGTCGACCTGCACACACAAACGACAAATGAACGCACACAAAATCAAATACAAATGTATATGTGTTTCAAACCTTTGGCTATTCGTTTCAGATTTTCAAATTTTTGTTGTAATTTGATAACGTAGGTTTTAGACTTTAGCGTAGATTTTAGTTTTAATGTGGTAGATTTTAATGAATGTTAACTGTTTAATTTAGATTTTATTTTTAGCGTTAATTCTAGAGGGTTTAGTTAGGTTTTGTTTTCATTTTTCGATTTTGCCTTTTTTAAAGTTTAGTTTTAGGATTCAATTTTAATATTTAGTTTTAATTTAATTTTAGTTTAGATTTTAAATTTGTTTGAGATTTAGTTTTAATTTTTTTTAGATTTCTTTAAATTTTTTTTTTTAAATTTAATTTTAACTTTAGCTTTAGTTTTGTTTAGGATTTAATTTAGATTTAGATTTTTAATTTGTTTTAGATTTAAAAAATAATAATAATAATAATAATATCAAAATTCCAAAAATTCTAAATTTTTTTTTTTAACTCCTATAGTCAAATGAGCCTTAAAATTTTTATCTAAGTTTGACTGTGGAGCTTTTTAATTTTCGAACTGGGTTATAATCGAAATATCATAATTTCGGAAATATTTGAAGCATTTGACATTTATCGTTTCATGATAACTTCGCTGGTTGGCTTAAGTATCTTAATGAATGGTTGTGGTACTTTCTATTGAGCTTCATTGTGATCATAGTAGCAGTTATACATCTAATACTTTAATTGCATAACGGGATCTTCTTTAACTCCATAAGGCACTGGTTTTAATATAATTGATCTTGGAAATCTCATTAATTTTATCAAGTATTTGATGTTTTAGCTGTGTCTCCTGGATTTTTTCTCTTCATTTATAATAGGGTCTACCTCCCTTAGCTTGCAAGGAGATAGCTTAGATAGAGAGATTGAGGATCAGGGTGACAGCTCCCGATCTGAGCCGTTGTCGCGGTGCCTAGACAATCTGTGCGACAACAAGATATATCAACACCTGTCCTCTCCTGAACAATATCTCATACCCTCTGTCCTCCAATGCTGAGACGGATATGAGGTTCTTCCTCATCCCTGGCACATATAGAACATTTGACACCTTCAAGGGAGGTTTGGGTTCCCTATCAAATGTCAATGTCCCCACATCAACTGCTCTAACAATGCTGTCATCTCCGAGTACTACCTCTATATCAGTGCCACTCTTTGAAAGCTCTGAGAAGTACTCACGGACTCCTGTCATATGATGTTAAGCCCCACTGTCAACATAATAGATACCTGAAGATGCTTTGCTAGTGGAGGGAAATGCGTACTCCCTCTCAACCTCCGTGGCAGGTGATCCTGCACTAGTGGACTCACAAGCAATGTACCCAAACTCTTGGTCAAAGCTATTCGTAAAGTCCTCTATCTCTGCTGATGTTGCCATGCTCTGGTTCTTCCCCTTCTTCTTCTTCTCCGGACACACAACTGCATAGTTTCCTATCCTCTGACAATTCCAACACTTCACCTTGGAATAGTCCTTTTGCGTGTTCACCTATTTACCTTTACCTTTGCCTTTGCCTTTGCCGCCACCACCACTTGTGGAAGCTTGCTTCTTTCCCTTTCCTTTTTTGCCTCTTGCCAACAGTGCTACATTCTCATCCTGCTCAATGGGTTTGGCTGCCCCAAGTTGGCTCTTTCTGATTTATGTTTGTATGCAATCATCCCAGAACCTCTCCCAAGTGGGAAGGGTCTCACGTGCACAAACCCCATCAGCAAAGTTCAGCCATGAACTGGGAAGGCCATTCACTGCAATCCGCACCAATTCAGTGGGTGGAATGACCTCTCCAACCTCTGCCAATGCATCTCTCACATTAGTAAGCTTTGTGAGATATCCAATTGCACTATCAGTCTTACCCATTTTAATGGTCTTCAGCTTCTCCCTTAGCACCATTTTTCTGTTCTCATTGGTACTCTAGTAGAGATTGGTCAATGTTGTCCACATCTCATGAGCATAACTCTTTCCTCTCACATGAGGAATGCAATGGTCTTTGATTCCATCTAGAATCAGTCTCTTACCCTTGTTATTCTTTTTATTAAAGGCTGCCAATTGAACAACATCAGTAGGCACATTAACAGGGTGTTGTGCGGTATGCACCATGATATCCCAGACTTCTCCCTCCTCAAAGATGCGATGCATTCTCTGCTTCCATACACTGTAGTTACTATGCCCATTCAACATATCCTCCACCCTCAAGCCCAAAGACATGCTTGCTGTCCTAATAAACTGAAAATAACACTGCTGTAGTTAAGGTAATGTTTTCTGTGTGAAAAATCAGCTTGCTGTAATTTCTCTTCTTGCTGTTCCAAACTGCACTTTTTAGCAAAATAGCTCCGGTACCATGTAGAAATTTGATAACCAACTCCGGTTTTCAGTTTCTCTTTATTTCTCCCATAAAGTTAAATGCCCATTCCCATAGCCATACATTCAACAAGTTAGAAAAATAAATATTTTTTGAAAACACTAATTCTGGAAATTTCACAATGCTGAAATGCAGAAATAAAAACTCAGAAAATAAATCAGCCCCACACAGAATTTTAACACGCTGATTTTTGGTCAATGTGACCCTAGAAAAACACCCTACAACTCTTGGGGAAAACCAATTCGAAAGCTCTCTTTTATTTTTGATAAATATCTTTTATAGAGAAATAGAAAAACACAGAAAATTCCAGCAACCAGTATTTTTACTTATCTCAAAAACTGTGCACATCCTCTGCTTCGATTTTTGTGTCAAACAGAAACATAAATTTACAGTGGAAAGTACAGCATTAAATGTTGTATGGACAACACCGAAAATAGTGCCAGAACAGCTATACGGACTCCTTGAAAATTGTGCCACTTGCTGCCTCGAAAAACGTGATGTACAGTTGTTGTATAGACCTTGATTTGCATGCTGAAAACTGCTGTACGGATTTCAGAAAACAAATCTGTTTTTGCTGTTGTACGGACCTCGATTTTTGTGCCTCAATTGCTGTACGGACCTCGAAATTCGTGTTGCATTAAATGTTGTTTTTCCTCGAAATTCGTGCCACTTGCCTTGAACTTCGTGCTGCTGCTTGTTGTATGGATTTGTTGAAATCTTGCTGCCTCGGTATGTGTGGCAAGGTGTTGTTCTTCCTCCTCCTCTGCTCAGAAATATCCTTTGCTCTCTTCCTCTCCTTCTCTCAATCTGCGCATGAAAGAATGAATGACCTTTTCCCTCATTTTCCTCCTTTAACCTAACCTAAGTGACTTTTGGGGAATCCCCAAATCTAATGGCTGAGATAGCTTTAGATCTAGGGCTGAGATTAAATGCTCATTTAAATCTCACTTTCTATTTTTTTAATTCACCCCACTTTAATAAAGACCCACTTAGTCATTTATTTCCAAAGTCACTTTTCTTTTCTAATTTTACATTGACTTTATTAAAGTCACTTTAAAATTAGACTTTAGTAACTTTATCATTTAAAGTCACTTTTAAATTAGATTTGACTTTATAACTTTATAAAGTCACTTTAGGAGAAAAATTAAATTCTTTTGGACACTTTTCCCTAGGCCAAAGACCAAAGCCTTAGGGAACCACCTATCCTCCGGTAACCAAATTTCAACACGGAGGACAAAGCAGTTGTCACCTCGAAACGACTCTACAAGATCAAGCATGGATCTGATGGAAGCGCTGAAAAGTTCAAGGCAAGATTCATTGCCCATGGCTTCTCTCAAAAGGAAGGCATAGACTATGATGATATATTTGCACCTGTGGCCCGATATATCACCATCCGATCTATGATAGTCTTTGCTGCTACGCAAGGATGGAGTCTTCATCAAATGGATGTGAAGACCGCATTTCTGCATGGTGCGATAAAGGAAGAGGTGTATGTGGAGCAACCTCTGGGGTTCGAAGTTCAAGATCGGGACACCCATGTTTTTAGGTTGAAGAAAGCCCTCTATGGGTTGAAGCAAGCATCCAGAGCTTGGTACGAGAGGATAGATAGCTAACTGATGAAGCCAGGGTTCACTCGTAGTAATGCTGATCCGAACCTTTACTTCAAGGTTGATAGAGAGAAGCCTCTCATTCTGGTGCTGTATGTGGACGACCTCTTCCTAACAGGTGCTATCCCTCTCATTCATCAGTGCAAGAGGGAGCTTGCTGCTGTGTTCGAGATGAAGGACCTAGGACTGATGCACTACTTCCTAGGCCTGGAGGTCTGGCAGAGACTTGGTGAGATTTTCCTTTCTCAAGGAAAATACATTGTGAAGCTTCTGGAAAGATTTAGTATGATGGAATGTAAGTCCGTGTCAACACCAATGGAGCTCAACTTTAAGAAGTTGAGTGGCACTGCTGCTGGGTCCGTGTTAGCAAATCCTACTGAGTATCTTCAACTCGTAGGGGCCTTAATGTTCTTAGTGAACACCCGTCCGAACGTATGTTGTGCAGTGAACACTTTGAGTTGACACATGGTTGATCATAACATTCACTGGGTTGGTGCCAAGAAACTCTTGAGATATCTCTGAGGCACAATAGACTATGGGCTCAGATACATTGTCGGGAGTATGACACTCCATGGATATTCTGATGCCAATTGGGCTGGCAGTGTGGTGGATCGCAAGAGCACATATGGATGCTACTTCACACGTAGATTTGCTTCGGGCAGGAAACTGAAGTCGGTAGCCTTGAGCACCGCTGAGGCCAAATACATTGTAACATGTGTGGCCTATTGTGAAGCCACTTGGTTGCGAAAGCTCTTCAGTGAGTTGTTCGAGCATGTGCTAGATGCCACCGTTATCCTTTGTGATAACTAGAGGGGGATTCGTTTGTCATAGAATCCCATGTTCCAGGAACGAGCCAAGCATGTTGATGGCTGGTACCACTTTATCCGGGATATGGTACAGCGAGGCGCCGTAAGGCTCGATCATATAGGAACTGATGAGCAGGTCACAGATATTCTCACAATGCCCTTGGGGAAGGTCATGTTCCTAACCTTCCATGAGAATCTTGGTATCGTGGAACGACCCTATTCTGAGGGTCCTGTTGGACGATGAGCTCTGGGAGCTGTGGGGGGCTTTGGGGATAGTTTCTCGGAGATATAAGCAACCACAGGACCAGGCTTGCTGAACCTTGTTGGTGTGCTTGGGCCCCACCGTTATGATGATTGAGTTGGTTCACCTCTAATGATTTGTGCCCGTATGCATCCTACCCATTTGAGTTACAGACTCATGGGAAGTACCTCTCATTTGGCCAATGAGGTGGGAAAAGCTAGAGACTAGTAGCAAAGACTGATGGACGCATTAGAGATTGTCGTACTCTCTATCTAGGATGACACGTGTCCAACCACTTGGTCTGGGATCAAGTCTAGTGAGGTTTCGGACCTCCTACTGACTTCGGGTCAGATAAACCAACTTCGAGTTGGTATGTGACTCTTTGAGTTCATGTGAGGTTTCGGACCTCCTACTGACTTCGGGTCAAATAAACCAACTTCGGGTTGGTATGTGACTCTTTGAGTCCATGTGAGGTTTCGGACCTTCAACTGACTTCAGGTCAGTGAGACTAACTTCGACTTAGTATATATGACTTTCTTGAGTCCAAGTGAGGTTTCGGATCTCCTACTGACTTCAGGTCAGATAAACGGACTCCGGGTTGGTATGAGACCCTTTATGAGTCCTATAGAGGTTTCGAGCCTCTGGGCTAAATCTGTCAGCCAAGAATGATGTCTTTGTGACCGAAACACTTATGTTTTGAACTAAAGAGGCCAGCAAAGCAAGTTACAGCTGAATGATGCACGATATTTGATTGCACAGGTGGGTGGAGTTCTCCCTAGTTGAGAGGGAGTGTTAAAATTGGACAACTAGGTCCAAACTCCATGTTGTGATGGTCAGAAGAAGACACCAATATTATTATTGGGTTCCTCTTTTGAAGAGGTGCAAGATCGATCTAAAGATCATCTTGATCCAATGAGCAAAACATTTATTTTGAATTTATTTTTAATACTTTCAAAATATGTGCAGGTTGGCCTTAAGGTTTTACACCCCCAACAAATGTGTCACACACACTCAGTGATTGATATAAATAGAGTCAGCGTTGGAGGACATTTCAATCATCTCATCACACACATCCTCATGATCTAAATCTGAATGCCGTAAATATGGATGATGCCATAATTCTGGATGATGCTGTAAATCTGGATGCTGTAAATATGGATGATGCCAGAAATGGATGCTGTAAGTATGGATGATGCCGTAAATCTGGATGATGTCGGAAATGTGATGCCATAAATCTGGATGATGCCAGAAATGGATGCCGTAAATATGGATGATGCCGAAAATCTGTATGTGGGATTCTTTTGTTGAATTATGTTGATTTTTGATGACTTGTCTTTAAGGGCTGTGTGTGTGACACTTCTGGTTGGCTGACCATATTGAGACTTTGTTGGTTGAAGTATCCTGTTGACCGCCGTAACGCACCAACACACTTATATTTTTTTGGCTTGTCTTCTGTCGATCTATTGGTATGTTCTATCAACACTTTACTTTCTTGTTTATGTGATTGATGACTGACATTGGGGATAAAAGTGAAGTTGCATCAAGCATAGAACATCTTCAAAAATTTACAAAGACTGAAACAGTACCCACGGGTACTCTTCCGATCTACTGGACTCCCTCCCCAATCTACGTCGGTGAACCCACTTAACCTGATGTCATTGCCATGGGTGTACTTCAATCCAAGCTTGACTGTTCCTTGAAGATATCTCACAACATGCTTGGCTGCTGCCCAATGAGCCCTCTTAGGTTCCACTATGAACTGACTGAGGGTATTTACAGCATAACAAATGTCTGGCGTAGTGTTTACCAGATACATCAAAGATCCTATGAGATGCCTCTACAGAGTAGGATTAACCTCGTCATTTTCAGACGTGTTGATTTTCTTCCAGTTGGTGATCATTGGAGTCGTCATGGGTCTACAGTCCTCCATCAGAAATCTCTTCAGAATTTTTGTAGTATATCTTCCTTGACCAAGAAATATCTCCCCCTTCTCTTGCCAAACTTCCAACTCCAGAATATAGTGCATTAGCCTTAGATTCTTCATGTTGAATTCTGTAGCCAAATTCTCCTTGCAGTCCTTGATGAGCCTCAATGACCGTGTCAGAAATAGATCATCTGCATATAGAACCAGTATCAGGGGCTCACTCCCTACCCTTATATAGTAGAGATTTGGATCTACGTCACTCTTGACGAATCCCATCGTCTGCAAGTAGCTGTCAATTCGACCATCCCAAGCTCTAGGGGCTTGCTTTAGTCCATACAAGGCTTTCTTAAGCCTGCACACATGAGTCTTTTGTTCATGCGTCTTGAAGCCCTCTAGTTGTTTAATGTACACCTCCTCTTCTATCACCCCATTTAGGAACGCAGTCTTGACATCCATCTGGTGAATCTCCCATCCCATCTACACAGCAAGGGATATCACGGATCTAATGGAAGTATATCTGGCTACTGGGGCGAAGGTTTCTTCATAATCTATCCATTCCTTCTAAGCAAACCCCTTAGCCACAAACTTTGCTTTAAATTTCTCGATGCTGCCATCTGCAGCATACTTGATCTTGTAGATCCGCCTTGAACCTACAACTGATATATCCTGAGGTCTGGGAACCACCTCCCAAACATCATTTGTCATGATGGAACTGTACTCTTCCACCATCGCATCTACCCATACCTAGTGCTGAGTTGCTTCACGAAAACTAGAAGGTTCCCCAACCTGTGCAACCAAGGCTTGGTACCTCTCAAGCTGCCTGCGTTGTCTCTTCACATCTCGGGGGGCTCCGACAAAGCCTTCTACGTCCCTCAAAATTTGTCGTAGTTCCCTGCTCGTTCTCCCATTGGTAGTGGGTGGATCTACCTGCTTTCCCTCCTGCAAGTCCTCGGGAGAAGTTTCCCTTGGATCCCCATGCCTTGGAGAGGTAGCCGAATTAGCTACTGCAGGTTGTTGTGGTTGAACCAGTGGATCCTCCTCAAACTGCGTAGCAGAAGGCAATTCTTGGGATCTTTTGAAGGCCCTCTCCTCCATGAACTTCACATCCCTCCACACTACAACTTTCCTGCTCTCTGGAATGTGAATCCGGTAAGCCTTTGCATTCTCGCTGTATCCTACCAGATACCCCATTTCCGCAGTCATGTCCAACTTCTTTCTCTTTTCATTGGGCACATGACAATATGTTGCACTGCCAAAGATCCTACAGTGACTTACTTCAGGCTTGCTGGCAATGAAGACAGTTTCTGGTGTGATCTTTCCCAATGCGTTGTGAGGAATCATGTTCTCAACATAGATAGTTGTATTACAAGCTTCAGCCCACAGAAATTTGGGCATGTCTTGATCATATGACATTTCCCTTGCAGCCTCGACAATAGTCCTATTTTTTCTTTTTGCCACATCATAATGCTCCGGTTTATATGGAGCGGTCCACTCTCTTCAGATACCTTCCCTTGCGCAAAACCCTGTGAATTTCTCATCAGTATACTCTCCAGCATTGTCTGAACACAAAACCTTGATCTGCTTTCCTATCAGATTTTCTACCAGAGCTTTGAACTCTTTAAAATGACTGAAGACTTCGTCTTTGGTCTTCAGAAAGTAGATCCAGGTCTTCTTGGAATGGTCATCAATAAAGGTGACGAAATATTCGACACCACTAAGAGCTCTAGTGGACTGTAGAAGTTTATGAATCTTAATTCTTATGCATAAATTATTTCTGTTAATCCGATTAAGCTTCTCCTACTTATACAAGTTATCAACTGAATAAATTCAAGTTAACATCAAAGAAAAACACATAACATATCTCTACCAATTCAGATCTAGAATAAGCACATGCACACATAGACAAAGTGACAGTTATTTCTGGACAAACTGTCCCCGGAAAAATCCGATGTGGGAAAACCAGTCTCTGGCTGCTAGAGGGCTCTATTATTAAGAATATTTCTTAATGCACAACTCTGGGTTCCAGATCTGGAAAACCCTACAGAGAAAAATCTAGATCTGCAGCTCCTGGCTGATCTAAGACCAAAAATACTGACCGATCCACACCCTCAAACGGTATTTATAGAACTCAGCCAGATCTAGGCCTAGAAACCCCAGCGCTGCCCTTGAAAGACACTGCTGTTGCTGTTGCTGCCTTCCTCTGCATTGTCTTTCCTGATCTCTTCTCTGCTTCTTGTGTATTCTAGACCCCAGGATCAGATCATCCCCTTGGTCTAAATTCCCCTCTTTGCAATTGAAACACCTGAGAATTCTTAGCAACCCCGCCCTAGAATCTCAGCTTAGCTTCAGTGCTCTACCTCTGTGTGTCTTACAAATGACCCCAAGCCTTTCCTTTATACTTTTCTCGTTGACAAATCAACGGCCAAGATTAAATCTTTAATCATTGGCTAAGATTAAAAGAAAGCTTGATCTGTGTGACTTAAGACAATTTCATCACATGTTTAATTAAATTCACTTTAATTATTTTATTTTCCTAAGTTTTAACTTAGGAAATACATTAAAATAATTAATTAGTTTAATATCTCCTAAACCAGATGAAATTCCCCAAATCTATTTCTGGGTCTTGTAGATCAGGTGAACTCTAGTCCTTTCTCAAAATTTGGGACCTAGAGCACAACTGATGCTACCCCAAATACACAAAATCTCAACACTCCCTCTTAGCATCAAGGGTGTGCTCTAGCAATACATCACACTTATGCATTACATGATTTTGGGCACTTGCTCTGTGCTGCTGAAGCTTGGCCTCTTGCCACTCAACTCTGCACTGTTGCTGCCATTCTGTACTGCTGCCCATGACTCTGCCACTGCCACTGCAACCACCGTACTGCAGCTCCCTCTTAATATGTTGCATCTGTGTTGCTCATAGCACTGCCACTGCTGATCTGCTACACTGCAACTTCAGTTGTTGAGAGAAACAACTGAATCTCCTGCTCAATATTTGACAAACAAGTTTGATGGGCTGCATCCTCATCACTGAAGCTCCATAGGCTACAAATCTGTGCTGGCATCTAAAGAACAATGCACATCTACAGCTCTGCCTGCGTAATCAGACTCCCTCTGCACTACTGAAGTCACATCAGCGCCTTGTGCTGAAATCTATCACGCTGCTGCTGCACTGCATTGTCCCTCTAAAGCTCTCTACGCTGCTGCAGCTCTGCACTACATAAGCAACACTGCATTGCGCTGCTGAAGTCGCATCAGCCTCTGCGCAGCTACTGCTTCTACGCTGCTGCTGCTATGCTCTGCGCTGCTCCTCCCAGCCTCCAGATCTGCTTCTGCCTCTGCCTCATTTGTGATCTAGGCACCCACTGCTCTACTTGTCCCGCTACTGTCTTAAGGCTATCGTAGCTCGCTTGTGATCGAAGAGATGAGCTGCTCAAGGATCCTGCCTTACTTCCATGTAGCTCCTCTACATGTCCATGTCACCCCACCTCCGTGGTTCATGAGCACTCATGGCTACATCATCTCCTGACCCATCATTTGCCACCGCTGCTTTGGAAGAAGATGGTTCCTTGTCCTTCTTCTTTTCTGGACAATGGCTAGCAAAATGTCCCATTTCGCCACACTGGAAGCACTTGATCTTAGAAAGATCCTTCTTCTTCTTCGGCTGCTTCTTCGATGACAAGGTTACATCTTCCTCCTCTTCCTTCTTTACTTTCCTCATCCCAGGGATGTGCTGCTTCTTGGTGAATCTGCGTAGTTCTTCTTGCCGCAGGATTGACCACAAGTTTTCCCAATCTGGGAGGTCCACTCTGGCCAAGATACTTTGGACAAAGGTTTCCCACTCAGCCGTGACTGCATTGAGGGAAGTCTTGACTATCACTGCATCATTTGCGGTTGCACCCATTGCAGTCAGCTGATCCCTGATTGACTGCAATCTGAAGAGGAAATGCTCGATGTCTTCTCCCTTGGTCATCATGAATGACCTCATTTGGGCCTCCAGCAACATCTTTCTTTGGACTGATTTTCCCTCATATAGGGAAGTCAAGGCCTTCCACATCTCATTAGCTGTCCTCTTCCACATCTCATTAGCTGTCCTCTTCTTAGCTATGTGTGGCACAATATGGTTCTTGATACTGTCCATTATCTGCTGCTTGGCATGCCCAGCAACTTCTCTATGCCTCCGTAGGAGATCCGCATCTGTCGGTGTGGCCATGGTCTTATCTGCACGATCTCTTAAACCATATGCCTCTGAGACAATCAGGATCCTAGCTTTCCACACCGAAAAGTTTGACAGGCCCTCTAGCCTATCCTAATCATGTAGTCCATGAGGAGTCATTTGCAGAATGTGTCGGAGCTCCTCTTCTCTATGCTAGAGATCTTGGATCTAGGGTCCTTTCCGAACTGGGAACCCTCTGCTCCCTCTGACACTTGATTTCCCTCCTTGGAAATCTACCAAATCAACTATGATTCAGCTTCTTCTTTGATCCTCTGACCAAATTGCAAGTTTCCTTTGGTAAGAAACTCTCTGAGAAGCTGATCTCTTCCCAACTTTGTCACTTGTGCTAAGGTTAAAAATCTGAAAACTTCAGAATTTAACCCCACCAGCTCTTCTGAATTTCTGCAACTTTTCTGCAGACTTTTTCTGGATCTGACAGATTCAGATCTGAATCACACTGGCTACTGCTACTGTCGCCTGCTGTTGCTGATGTTGTCGTCTGCTTCTACTGTTGCTGCCGTCTGCTGTTGCTGCCTTCCTTTGCGTGAATCTGCTCCTGAAAACTGCGTTGTCCCTTTAGATCTGCTTTTCTGCTGCCTTTCCAGCTGCTTTCTGTAGCTAGATCCTTTAGATTCTTCAGCTGGTGACCCTTCTAGATCTGCAATTGCTCCGATACCATGTAGAAATTTCTGAATCTTAATTCTTATGCAGAAATTATTTCTGTTAATCCGGTTAAGCTTCTCCTACTTATACAAGTTATCAACTGAATAAATTCAAGTTAACATCAAAGAAAAACACATAACAGATCTCTACCAATTCAGATCTAGAATAAGCACATGCACACATAGACAAAGTGAGTTATTTCTGGACAAACTGTCCCCTGAAAATCCCAATGTGGGAAAACTGGTCTCTGGCTGTTGGAGGGCTCTATTATTAAGAATATTTCTAAATACACAACTTTGTTTTCCAGATTTGGAAAACCCTACAGAGAAAACTCTAGATCTGCAGCTCCTGGCTGATCTAAGACCAAAAATATTGACTGATCCACACCCTCAAATGTTTACAGAACTTAGCCAGATCTAGGCCTAGAAACCCCAGCGCTGCCCCTGAAAGACACTGCTGTTGCTGCTGCTGTTGTTGCCTTCCTCTGCGCTGTCTTTCCTGATCTCTTCTCTGCTTCTTGTGTATTCTAGACCCCTAGATCAGATCATCCCCTTGGTCTAAATTCCCCTCTCTACAACTGAAACACTTGAGAATTCATAGCAACCCTGCCCTAGAATCTCAGCTTAGCTTCAGTGCTCTGCCTCTGTGTGTCTTACAAATGACTCCAAGCCTTTCCATTATACTTTTCTTGTTGACAAATCAACGGCCAAGATTAAATATTTAATCAATGGCTAAGATTAAAAGAAAGCTTGATCTGTGTGACTTAAGACAATTTCATCACATGTTTAATTAAATTCACTTCAATTATTTTATTTTCCTAAGTTTTAACTTAGGAAATACATTAAAATAATTAATTAATTTAATATCTCCTAAATCAGATGAAATTTCTCAAATCCATTTCTGGGTCTTGTAGATCAGGTGAACTCTAGTCCTTCCACAAAATTTGGGACCTAGAGCACAACTGATGCTACCCCAAATACACAAAATCTCAACACGGACATCGGTCCGCAGATATCTGAGTGTATCAAGCCCAATACACTCTTAAGCCCTATTGCTGCTCCTCTGATACGCTGCCTTGGCATACTTTCCCAACACACACCCTCTGTAGACATCTTCTCTTGGTGCTCAGTTCTGGAACTCCAGTGACAGTTTTCTTGAGAATCTTTAATGCCCCATGATGAAAATATCCCATGTTTCTGTGCCATAGTTCATTGAAATCCTTTTCATTTGTGCTGCCTATTAGTACCCTTGGAGATTTGACTTGTAACTTATAAATTTTGTTGCTCCTTACTCCAATCTGTGCTTTCTTCTTCCAACTCATGTGTTTGACGTAAACTCTGTTGCCAATGAAGTAAACATCGTAACCTTTGTTTTGAAGTTGAGACACCGAGAGTAAGTTCATCCCCAACCCATGCAAATGCAACACATTAGTGGCCCGAAGCTTATTCCCAGCCTCAATTTGAAATACTATGGTACCTCTTCCAATAGGGGTAGATTTTGCTTTATTACCCATAGTAATTTTAAAGTTCATCTGTTCTTCTTGGTAGTTGGAAAAACATTCTCGCTCTCCCGTCATATGAGCAGAAGCCCCACTGTCAATGTATCAGACTTAAGGAGTAGTGCTTGACACACAAGAAAACTCTTCTTCTAGTCTGGATGCCAGAACAGAAATCTCGTGATCCATCTGTTCTTCCATGCTTCTCTTCCTCTTTGGAGAACTGCGTTAACCCTTTCGAGTTGTCGCAGCAAAGTCAGGTTTCTGTTCACTTGTCGATTCTCTGTTCCTATTACTCATCTTTGGCTTTGATACCATGTGAAATTTTCAATCTAGAAATATACAGTTGCAGCGATAGATTTATTTCTCCTACTTATTACTCCGATAAGTTATTTACAGAAATCTATCAGTAAATTTCGAAATAAATACTACTGCAACATTCACAATTACATATGCAGAGAAAAGAACAGTAAGGAACATGCATAAGAACCAATCACATGTACACACTTATTTTTGGACAATTGTCTCCGGAAAAACCCATGTGGAAAAATTGGTGCAGCAGATGAGGTTTTTATTATTATTCTTCGGCAAATGAATCTTTACAAGGAATACACTGCCAGATATATTCAGAAAACACCTGAGACAAAAATTCCCGAACCCTTGTGCAGATTTTCTGACACCTAGAAGAGCCTCTGACTCCCTTTGCATCTGTTTGCGTGTTTCTCTACGCAGTCCCTGTGTTGGACTGCGTCACTCTGTGTGGGTTCACTGCGCTACAACTCTGTGCTGCCTTCTGTGGCCCTCTGCATCCCTCTATCCTCGTGCTCTATCATTGCTGACTCCCTCTTCTCCTTTTGCCTCTCCAACTCCGCCCTGCAACTCTCCCTCTAAAATTGAATTCTATTCCTTCAGAATCGATCTCCTTCGAGTACTGAGTGTATGCCCGGCTTGCTTTCAAAATGACCCTCAGGCCTTCTTTTATAATCTTCTCGTTGATGAATCAACGACCCAAATTAGAAGTTTAATCAATGGCTAAGATTAAAACTTGACTTGATCTTCGTTCTCTCGAAGATTCACACTTTGTCTTATTAATACCCTTTAATTATTTAATTTCCCTAAGTTTAGACTTAGTGTCTCCATTAAAATAATTAATTATTTTAATAAGACATGAACCGAGTGGAATTTCCACAAACAGTTTCTGGGTTCCTTGGAACACTGATGTCCAAGCCTCCTTACAAAGTTTGAGACTTAGAACACTTTCCATTGCTACAAAAATCAACAAGAAGTAAGCAACTGAAGGAAAATCACCCAATCGATTGATAGACAAGTCAGTATGGTTGCATCTCATCACTGAAGCATCCTCTGTTGCTGCTTTGCACTATCCCTCTAAGGCATCTGCGCTGCTGCTGCTCTGCACTGTGTAAGCACTGCGCCTCTGCGCTACTGAAGTCCCATCAGCCTCTACGTTGTTGCTTCTATGTTGCTTCTTCCACTGCATTGTGCTGCTCTACTCTCCAGCGTCCCAACACTGCCTATGCTTCTCCATGATCTTCTATACCCATTGACTCCAGTCATCTTGCTACCTGTCTTTAGGCTCATGTAGCTCGTATGTGATCCAAGAGTTTGGGAACCTCAAGGATCCCGCCACAACCTTCTGTAGCTCAATCTACAGATCTATGTCGCCCCACAGATCTATGTCGCCCCACCTCTTCTCTCGAGGTACATGAACACTCATGCCCACATCATCTTCGCTACCATTGTCCCCTTTTGCTATTGCTGCCTTGGAGTTTGAATCTCCCTTGCCCTTCTTCTTAGGACAAGTATTGGCGAAGTGTCCTAATTCACCAAATATGAAGCACTGGACCTTGGATAGGTCCTTCTTCTTCTTCCCTTGCTGCCTCTGTCCCTTAGATACTAGCGTTGCATATTCCTCCTCCTCTTTCTTAATTTTGGCTCCTCCGCTGCTGAATTCCCTCTTGGTTATCCTCCTAATCTCCTCTTGATGAAGGATTGCCCACATGTCCCCCCAGTTTGGGAGTTGTGCTTTGCCCAAGATACTTTGGACAAAGGTCTCCCACTCATCGGTGGTTGCATTAAGGGCAGTCCTCACCTTCAGTCCATCATCCGGAGTTGCCCCCATGGAAATCAACTGATCTCAGATAGTCTGTAATCTAAAGAGGAAGGGATCGATCTCCTCTCTCTTGTGCATCTGGAACATCTGCGTCTGATTCTCCAGAAGCATCTTCCTCTGGACGGAGCTACCTTGATACAATATGGTCAATGTTGTCCACACCTCATTTGTCGTCTTCTTCTCGGCAATATGTGGAACCACGTGATCTTTCACTCCATCCATGATCAAGTGTTTTGCCCGTGCCTGATTTTCATTGAAATTCTTCAGAGCATCAGCATCGGTCGGCACTGCCAAGACGCTCTCAGCATGGTCTTTGATGCCATACTCCTCAAGGACTGTCAGGATTTTGGCTTTCCAGATAGCAAAGTTAGGCACACCGTCTAACCTATCCTGATCTCTCAATCCATATGGGGCCATCTCTACTCAAACTGTTGAAGCAAATGCTCTTCTCCCTTCTACTGTTGCTACACTTAGCAAAAGACTAGATCTGGGTTTCTTGGCGATAGAAACCCTCTAGAGAGTATGCTCCCTCTGACAAATGACTTCCCTCCTGGAAATCCTTCACCAATTATGCCGAATCAGCCCTCTACGATCACTCCTCCTTATCGAATCTCAGATTTCTTGGCAATAAAATCTGCTAAGGGACTGTTTCCCCTTACTTTGTCAGCTTTGCTAGGCACTCTTCTGCACCGACAGAACTGATGCCCAACCAACAACTTTGAAGATTAGAAACTGCACTTCCCGCCTCGGCAACCGGCACATCGTCACTCCAACTTGGATTGTGTTACCCTCTAGGGCTTGCGTCAGCCTCTGCGTCAGCTCAACGTGAGCCTGACAGGCTCTGCATTACCCATTAGGGCCTGCGACAGCTCTGCGTGAGTAGACTGGCTCTGCGTCACCTTTCTGCTGGGTCTGCGTTGTCTCTTCCTGGATCTGTCAACTTCAGTTGCCCTCCTGCAGCAAAGATTCTTTAGCCTCTTTCTAATGGCTTCAGCTTGATCTGCAATCACTCTGATACCATGTGAAAATTTATGAACACAAAAACCCTACTGCAGAATATTGATTTACTTCTAATACTTATTTGATTTAATTAACAACTTATTTAACTGAATATTTAGAAAAATATCAAAGCAAACACAATTTGCAGTGTACACATATATAGATCAGTTACTGAAACATAATGCACATATGACAAAGGACACACATGATTTTTCGGACAGACGTCCCCGGAAAAACCCAATGCTGGAAAACCGGTGTAGCAGCTCTTTGAGGGTTTTATTATTAAGCAGAATCTCAATACATCAAGGGCTCCAGTAGTGGTTTTCTCGAAAGAGAATATTACGGAAATTTTACCTTATCACTCGGAGACAAAAAATATCATTGATTCAGCGGAAGAGTCACTCTTTTGGAAAATACTGAATACGAGCCCTTTCTAGCCCACTGGAACCCTAGCGTTGTCCCTCCAGTCTCTGTGTCAGCCTCTTCTGCCTAACGTAGCCTCTGCGCAGCACAGGATGCCCCTGCATCACCCTTTTGGGCTCTGCGTTGCCTCTGCATCACCCTGAAGGCTTTGCGTCAACCCCTGCGCTGCCTCTACGTCACCCTGAAGGCTTTGCGTCAACCCCTGTGCTGCCTCTACATAGGCCTAGCTTGACTGTGCCCCTCCTGCTGGTCTCTACGCTGCCTGTTACGGTTCTGCCTCTCTGATTTATGTATTCTCTGCCTCGGATCTGTGTAATCCCTCGCCTATCTGCCCCTCACCAGCACTGCAAGCTCACTCGAAAATTCTCAGCAAACCGTGCCCCAAAATTTTGACTTAGCTCAAGTGCTACTGGAATGTGTGTATCCTCCAACTGACCCCAAGCCTTCCTTCAATACTTTTCTCGTTGATAAATCAATGGGTGTGATCTAATCACTAATCAACAACTAAGATTAGAAAAAGCTTGATCCATGTCACTTAGAACATTCTCACCACATGTGTAAATTAATTCACTTTAATTTTTGAATTTCCCTAAGTTAGACTTAGGGTCCCCATTAAAAAATTTAATTATTTGAATAACTTTTACACTGGGTGGAATTTCTCCAAACGATTTCTATGTCTTGGATATCTCATGTGTTCTAGCCCCTCCACAAAGTTTTGGAGCTAGAGCACATCTGATGCTACCCAAAATCTCAACAATTCCTTCATTTTAAGGCAAGCTGTTAGGGAAAATTCACAAGGCCAAATTCAAGTAGAGCATATCTAGATGAGCGCTAGAGGTAATAGGCCTTGATCATAACATTAATGATCCAGTTAATTGAAATTTTAGCCTATTACATAGTTAAATCTACCCTAGAAACTCCTAACCCTAGCTAGGGATTCAACTTATGGCTTAATTTGAGGGTTTTCCTTTCTCCTTTGTTGATTGTATCTTTTGTAAACCCTTTCTTTAATGCATGTATGGATAGAAATACCTTTTTTTCTACAAACATTGAAACCCTAGGTCATACATGTCATCCGTAGACTTGGTTTAGGATACACATCTCCTTTACAAGAAGAATTGTGCCTTCATCCATTAAAGAGTGTCTTCACCTAGCTTGTAACCATAATACCTTGAGAAATATAATATAGAATACCTTTAGGTGATCACTAGGAAGCCTCCGTTGTGGTGCAATTCCATTAAAAAGTAGGAGGAAGATTGTTGAGGTGACAGTGACAATCTCCTTCATTGTTGCAAGGTCTAGCCTTTACCTTGTGAGGCCTCTCACAAGGCCTGCTAGATTTTGAGGAAACATTTTTGGTGCCATTGTTGGAGAGGAGTTGAGGCATCTTCCTCGGAATTCGAAGTCTAAGCTTCATTAGAATTTGGAGAGAATAACTTATAAATAACAACATAAATTCTCTCTTATCGGCTCTGTTGTCGCTCAGATTGTATAGGCACTGCGACAACATCTCAGGTCGGGGCCTGTCACCCTAATCCCCAACCTCTCTGTGCTAGCTATCTCCCAACAATAGGCTATGGGAGGTAGACCCCGTGGAAATGAGATGATGAAGGACAAGTTGAGAACCAACAAGTCCGAGAGACATAGTTGAGTGGCCTACCTCCCTGGTTAAATTTAGCAAGATTTTAAGGATTAGATTGAGTTTATATTTGAGACCAGTGCCTTATGGAGTCAACGCTCTTGTTTATTGAATGAAGACCAAGTAACCAAATGGACAACTACTACTTGGATACTTCACTAAAATTAAATGCAAATCCCAAGATCTAGGTGTGATGCAAACATCTTGGTTTATTTTAATTAAATGCCTAATCTAAGTATGACCTTACCTTAACTGTTTTGAAGCTAGGCTCCAAGGTAGGTTGTGGGAAGGAGGCCAACAAGAAGCAAGCAAGGGCTTGATTAACAATACCTTCTGTTAGGCTCCTATCACCCGATGCATCAGGCATTGTAGAGACTGTGGCGCTGGCAACTGCAAGTTCACCGTGTTAACCACTGAAGAGTTGTTAAGCCTCTCAAGCTAGATGAGAAAGGTGGCCCTAGAATTCTATCAGCCAAGCTTATGCTTGGAAGTGAATTATTAGTGAAATTAGCCCTAGAATAAAATGCAAGATGAATGAGTGCTTCTTTAGGCGAGATTGTTAATGTGTTCCTTTAAGTACTTAATTTGATCTTGAGTTATGACAACAAGCACTTAACAATGATAATTAAGAGACAGTCTCAACCATAGGAATATGTGCCATTTTAACAAGTGCCAACAAGATACAATTTTTCCATGAATAAAATAGATGCTTTTCACAATGATTCACTAATATAGAGTTCACAATAGATGTCCACTTAAAACATGAACTAGAAATCCAATGACAATTAGAGAACTTTATAACAATTAGCCAATGATTCTCAATATAAGATGCCAAGGATTATCATTCGAAACAGACCATAAAATTATCAAAGGCTTCCAAGATATGCCAATATTGTTCCATGCCAATTATCCAAGAGATATTCAAATAAATTAACAAGTCCTCTGCTCAGACCTCTTAGTGCCAATGTAGAAATATCATTTACAAATAGACAAGAATGAAAGCACTATTCACCAAGGTTCTTATGCCAATTAGAATGATAGAAGCAATAGATACCAATATCCAATAACCTCTTAGATTTATTTACTTAACCAAGATTATGAGACGAATGTGCTTCAGAGAGTGAGCTAATGAATGCACAATTTCAATTATGGAACTTACAAACAGCAAATGTTAGTGCTCTTATCAATGCCAATAATCTTCTTCACAGTAGCATATTAGATGATGAGAACAAATCCTTTTCACAAATGAAAACAATCAACAAAGCATGAACCAATGAAAGTACTTTGAGCCACTTATGATCTTATGATAATCAGTGAGCAATAGGGCAGCAGTAAGTAAGCCTTATTACAGCAGTTTAGTGCAATTTTAGATGCAAAATGAGACTAGCAAAGGGATGTGAGATGATCAAATTAGAACTATCCCTAGCCAATGCCAGTGAGCCAAATAATTATCAATCTGCCTTTTTAAATGCCTCTGCCAATGAAATGAACCACCATAGCCAATAGATGAGTCTGCTAAGGAATCAGATCAGAGTTCTAATATGACAATATTAATAGATTTGTGAACGATATGTTTCAAATTTGCTTCAAAATCACAAGCAACAAATTAAGTGCGTTGAAGCATACTTGAGGATTTATCAAAATGAAACCAAAATGCAACTCTGAGATGTGATGATGAAAAGAGAATGGTCAACAAAAAGAAGTTACTGCAAACCTTATATCTGTAATAGTTATAGTCGATATAATGAGTTCAGTACTCAAAGTTATTCATGGCTAACCACCAAGATTTAGGAAAAGCCAATGCAATAGGCAAAAGAATACCACTGTAAAGATGAGATGGCCTACTGTGGCATATTGTCAACATATGAGACAATTCAAAGAGCCAGACATAGAGTTGAAAATACTTAGAATTCCAGTGGTTGATGTGTTACCAAATCTTAGGTCTTTATCACTGTAAATTCTATATCAGCCCGCTGTAATAGTGATATCAGTCTCCAAATCAGTCATTAAATGTACACAATGATAATCTCAAAGCACTTGTTATTATCATGAGATATTTATGTAATGTTACTCATTGCTTTTAGCTGTATGGTCCGCCACTGTAAGTGATTTTCAGATCTGAAAAGGCTGATATATAAATGCAAAACCCCAATACTACTGCCTTTAGCTATGGTAATGCACAAGAAAATCAGCGATAAATTTTCAGAGCTTCAAATGAAGACACCAGACCTCAGGGATAGTTCACTGTAGCTTATTATCAAATACATGCCACTCCACTTAATCACAAGATCATACCCAAGATACAAGGAATAATGCCAATAAAAAGAAATCCAAGTTTATGTGCTAGAAAAGATGCCACTGTAAAGACAGATCAGATTGCTGCAAGCAAGAACAGTCAGTAAAAAATTTTGCAGCCAAGCTTCTAATATATGTATAT
Source organism: Pinus albicaulis (assembly GCA_034641835.2). NCBI lineage: Eukaryota > Viridiplantae > Streptophyta > Pinopsida > Pinales > Pinaceae > Pinus > Pinus albicaulis. The sequence goes on along the minus strand of CM076572.1, from coordinate 825,204,655 downwards.
CAAATTCAAATAATTTTAGGGTTCATTTAAATTGACCCTCAGGGAAAGATAATGACAGCCAGGAGAAGAGAGGAAGAGCAAACCTCAAGGGCTAGCAGCCCTCTTTTTAATGGCCGATTTGATAAGCCAAATCACAACACTTAGCCTCAAAAAATTAGTGAGGCTCCTCAAAGTACCCAGACCTCTGCAGCCATACACAGTTAGCTTTCAAATTTGATGGGGATTCAATGGATCAGCACTTTGTAATATAATATAATAATTCTTTTCACTGAAAACTAATGCCAAACTCCTGGAGGAATTTTGTTGAGGCCCCTTTAAAGCATGCGGCTGCCCTTGAATGAGATTTTGGTGAGGGAATAGGGCCACAAAATGCTGAAATCGCTCCTTGTTGAAGCCTATAATATTTCTGGAGCTTCTGCGGCTTTGGGGAAGAGTGATTGCAGTTCTTTTGAAATGGTAATTTTGGCCCTAAAACCCTAGACGTCTAGGGCTTTTAAGGGCTTAAAACCTCCAAATTTTGATTTTATTTGATTATGCCTGCCTGCAAAATATATTTGAAAGACAAACCCAAAAAAAGGAAACCCCAAATGCTATATATACAAAAGAAATATGAATGTGTTAGGAAAATAATTTACAAGTTAAAAAATAAAAATAAAAACAGCAAGAAATTATATATAAGAAAAAAATCAAAATGCAAAGGGCTAGTGAAATTATTTACATAATAAAATACAAGGGGAAAGGTTAGTATATATAGACAGAAAGTAGAGAAACTAATTCAGAATTTTTAATGTGGGATAAAAAAAACTTTACAAGTAAATTTTAAATTTTAAAATAGAAATGAAATCTAATTAAAAAATTTAAACTATAAAATTAAAACTTAAATATATATATATATATATATATATATATATATATATATATATTTACAATTTTGAAATCTAAAAATTATTTACAAAATAAATTTAAAGAATATTTACAAGTATGCTAAAAACTCCAAAAAATAAAATTTTAAACAAAATCCCAAAATCCCAAAACCCCAGCTGCAAACAAGAGTTAGAAGTCAAAATTATTTACAAAATCTATTTCACAATATTCACAATAAATTTCAAGCTTTATTTAGCGGATCTATCTTTATTTGCTCATTTAAATTGGAGATAAATGAGTAAAATAAGAGTTTTTTAATTTTGAACCATGGTCAAGATCTCTGTAAAACCAATCGTTAGATAGATCTTGTAAATTTAACACAATGGGCTCTTAGGTCTTTGGACTTGGGAGTTGGCTGGTCCAACCAAAGACTTCCCCTCACGCCCAATATCTGAATGTTGATTAAATATCTACACACTTAAGATCAAGTTCTTAGTTTGAAAAGGGGCCAGATACACGTTAAAACCAATGTTCCACCAAGACTCCAATGCGGGGAGATGCACAGGGGGATGTGTGGGAGTACCCTCAAATTTTATGGAAATTTCGGGGGTGTGGGGGGACGCCGAGGTATATATATATATATATATATATATATATATATATATATATATATAATTCAAGTTCATTTTCAATAATGAAAGCATAAATAGACCAGTAGTAATACATTGATCCACACATAAAATTAAATTCATAATTGAATTAAATAATGGAATACATTGATCCATCATCATCATTCATTTTGACACATACATCATTCATATGACATACTCATCATTCATCCATACATTGATCCATATCAATAATGAAATATTCAAATACATTGATCCATATCATTCATCATTCTATAATCTATATTGATTTAAAAATTAAATTCATCATCCATCATTCTAAAAGAGCATGACGGCGGGCAAGAGAGCACAACTCGATGGCGATAAGAGAGAACTTAGCAGAACTCAATGAGAGGCAAGAGAATTTGGGAAATGAATAGGTAAGTTAATCTAGGTAAGTTTTAACTTTTAACTTTTTCGTTTTGTTTTATTTTTTATTTATTTTTAAGTTTTTTTTTGTTTTTTATTTATTTATTTTTTTTTTTAGTACACAAATTTTCATTTTTTTATTAAGTGTTATTAGACAAATTCGAGGGGGGACACACCAGGGGGGGACGCCTAGAAGCACCACTTTTGAGGAGTCGAATCCCCCACACTAGGAAATCACACCCCCTTGCGTCTCCCTGTGACAACCCAAAAGGGGTGCATGGGGAAACGCACCCCCAGACGTCCCTCCGTCCTGGGTGCATGCACTTGACCCTGGGGGACATGTCCCCGTGGAACACTAGTTAAAACCCTGAAAATCTAGAGATATCTGCTAGATCAATCAACTTAGAACGCTTTTCTAAAACCCAATACCTAATGCAAGATACATGTGCAAATAGATAATCCAATTGCTGGCTAATGAAACGAAAAACTTATGAAATTTAATTCAATAGAGCATTTAGGCACATGATTCAGAAAAATATTACCAATAGACAGAAGAGGAACACCACCATGAATAAACCCCAAATTATTCTTTATTATTTCCAGAAAAATATTACAGCAGCAAAGCTTGACTTAGAGTTGTTCGAAAAAAAAAATTGTTATTTGAGAAGCAAATGACTTCTCATTTATAGATAAATCCTCCAAGTGGAAAATAACGGTTAGTTGGATTGATCCCCGTCAACGTAATCTCGATTATTGATAAAAATTTGACTCTTTTAATGTCCACTGTAAAAAATCTTTATTTTTGAAGAATTTTCGAATTTCTCTTTTAATCCATTTTTATTTTTTTTATTAGCTCAAAATTATTTTGAGCTAATTTCTTCAAAAAATTGATTTTGACTTAGCCACCAAGGACCAAGGGTCCATTTTTTTTTTTTAATTTCCAATATTCCCTTGGTGCGGGACCTCCAAAAATTAATTTGTTTGATACCAACGAATTTTTCCGCTTGGATAATTTAATTTCTCTAAGACTTTAATTTTGACTCTAATTAACTAAATTTCTGGCATAGGATTTTAATTTATTTTTGCCAAAAAATTTAATTAAATTTCTGGCGAACGATTTTAATTTATTTTTGCCAAAAAATTTAATTAATTGACACCTGAGGGGATTAATAAATTTTCCACCCTCTAATATTTTAGCCATGGTGTCTAAATATGAGGGACCATGCACCAAAATATTTTTTACATTAAAATATTACAATTTCAACCCTCAAAGGGGGAACACCCATTTGTTATAGACCCTCAATTTATTATCCAATTATGCGACTCAATATGATCTAGTAGACCAAGTGATTCATAATAAAATAATTTAGCTAATTAGCTTAAATTATTCCCAAATCACTTTTACATAAGACTCGACTAAAACATTAGGACTCACCTAAGACTTTGACGATAAATTCCACCCTAGCTTGGGGTGAGGTTGGAGGGAAAAAGTTTGCCGATCTTCTGTGTTTAGAAACACAGAAGAATCAGTGAGATGAAAAACCTCCTAGGATGAAATCCATCGCCAAAATAGTAGGCTTACCTAGGTTGTTACATACATATATGGTCTTACTAGCATCATTTGCATTAAAATTTTGCAGAATGGGTTTACAACTTCTTCTTTTTTAACTGAAACAGATATGTATTTTATTTATTTGAAGAAGAGAGAGTGGGTCTTTGCCAAGGCGGCCCCAAATACAATGCAGTTATCCATCATATACTGCTTTTGGGTTACAACATTTTCATGGAATTTGAAAGGAACTTTCATCATTTAGAATTAGTTGCCCTTTCATGAGGGAGCAACCTTTGTTCGCCATCTGATCTGCTTCACTGTTCGAATTTCTGAGAATATGATAGAACTTGTAGGAGGCAAAGTCTTGTAGGACTCTCTTCAATCTGCCCAAAATTTTGTTGAGACTAGCATTGCTGAATAGTTCCTCCGAGTTTAATTTTTTTATTAAAATCTCTGAATCTCCGAATACTTGGAGGTCTTTGACACCTTTGTCTCTTGCTATGAGGCATGCTTTGAGAAGACCGAGAATCTCTGCTTGGTTGTTGGTTTTCTGGCCTAAACCCCAACAGAAGCAGTCTCTTGAAGACCCATCCGAGGAGTAAATGACCCCGCCAGCACCAGCAACACCGGGGTTTCCTTTGGAAGCCCCATCGAAGAATATTGTGGTTAAATTCTGAATCTGCCACCAATTTTGGAATGTATCATCAGAGTCTCTTTTACGCCATTCCGGGTTTGCTGTTTGAGGGGTAAGAAGATACTTTCGAGGATATGGCTCGAGGGGGCCAAGCCACCTCTTTTCTTCGGGCAGGAGCAAAGAGTCTTCTTTAAAATACTGCTGCTGGGCAGCTTCCAAGAGGAAGGATTTGGATTTAGCTGCTACATGCAAAGGGGAATGTTGCAAGTCATTGAAAATCAGATCGTTGCGGACCAACCAGAGCTGCCAGCAAACGTATTTGGGAATAGCTATCCAGACTTTGTGCCACAAAGATTTGATGGGGATTCTATGAGGGCAGAAAAGACTCCAAGAGGCGAAAAGTTCAGAGACAGAGATCTGTGGAAGGACAGAAATCTGAAGATCCTGAAGGATAAGTCCCCACACTCCTTTGGCGAATATACATTCCATGAATAAATGCTAGGTTGTTTCGAGATTGCTTCTGCATAGCTCACATCTATGTGGCCTTGCTATGTTCCTTTTCACTAGATTATATCTCGTTAGAAGTTTATTATGAACCAGGGTCCAAAAGAAGAAGTTCACTTTTGGTAAGGTTAATGGTTCCCAGACTTGTTTCCAAAAGGCCGGAGATTGGCTGCTATTCCTTGAGGCCTGTAAAACTCTATAGCCTGCTGCTGTGGTATATGATCCTGACTGACCCCAGCCCCAGCTGTCTTTCATGTATCGTTTTTCAGGGATTGATTCCTCCAGCAGTTCAGCAAGCAAATTTTGTTGGGGAATTAACTGGTCAGGGACACCATGGAAGTCCCAGCCGGCCCAATCTCCACGGTGATCCCAATTAGAGAGGTCATGAATATTGTTTATGCCTGCACGTTCCAGCCAGTCTCTAAGATCTGCGATTTCCTCATTTTCAGCCAAAGGATCACGCCCCATGATTCGATCAAGCCACAGATTTGTGCGCTTTCCATTGCCAGGTATTTTGTATACAAATTTTTTGAAGAAATTACTGCTTTTGCAGCATAGGCTCCAAATCTGCGCGCAGTTAATAGAGTTGTCACATTGCAGGTTTCTGAGAGAAGTTTTGTGTAAATATTTTGTCCGCAGAATGGCGCTGACTGGATGATTGGGCTCGTGGACCATCTTCCACAGAATCTTACCTCCCAGTGCTAGATTAACAAGAGAGGGATCTCGAATTTGTAGTCCACCCTCTGCAGTCGATTTTTTAACCAAGTCCCAATTTACTAAGTGCATTTTTTTCTCATTTCCCTTCCCTCCTTGCCATAAAAAATCTCGGAGGAGTTTAGAGATCTGGTCCATCACATTTCTTGGAGCTAATAGGAATGATGCTTGATAGATTGGGAGAGCAGACAGCAAAGACTTGATTAGAATGACTTTACCACCTTTTGTTAACCAGAAGCCTCCCCAAGCTGAGATTTTTGATTTGATTTTACTGATGATTTTGCTCCAAAGCAACCTCTTATTAACTCCATTTGAGATGGGGAGACCAAGATACTTGATCCTATCCCATTGGGCATGACCTTTGAACCCAAGGAGATTCGAAATGCTTGTGAGATCTTGTTGATCTGTGTTCCAACTGTAGACTTCACTTTTTCTCTCATTGACTAAAGCTCCTGAAACTTTGCAATAACTTCTAAGAACAATGTCAAAAGCTTTGGCAATTCTGATGGAGGTGCCTCCAAGGAGGAGGGAATCATCTGCGAAGAGAGCATGGTTCAGAGGGTCGGCGCCAATGGAAGGTTTGAGACTCGGAAGGGTACCAGCAATTCTTTCAGCTGTGAGTTTTCGACTGAGGGAGTCAGCCATTAAAATATACAGAAAGGGGGAGAGAGGGCATCCCTGCCTGATGCCTCTCCGAGCTTGAAAAAAATTGGTAGGACGACCATTGACTAGAGGGGAAATCCAAGGGTTTTCAATGCAGGCTTTTATAAGGTGAACAAAGTGAGGCGAGAAGCCAAAGGAGAGAATAACTTTGATGAGGAAAGAGCGGTTAACTCTATCGAATGCATTCGCCATATCTAGTTTTATCAACATACCTTTCTCTTTCCGCTGTTTGCTCGAGTGAATTGTCTCCTGAACTTGAATAACATTGTCCAGAATGTCCCTGCCTTCCACGAATCCACCTTGAGAGCTGGAGATCAGTCTTTTGAGCAGAGGCTTGATCCTATTTGCTAAAAGTTTGGCCAAGATTTTGTAAGAAGCATTACAAAGCGATATGGGCCTGAATCTTGCAAATGTTTCAGGATTGGAATCTTTGGGAATTAAGGCTAGGTAGGTGGAGTTGGTTCCTCCACCTATCTTAGCTTTTTTCATAAACCCTCTTATCATTTTTTGAAGGTCAGTTTTGATGATATCCTAGCAAGATTTGTAGAAATGAATTGTGAATCCATCTAGCCCCGGGGCCTTATCTGATTCCATGGACCAAATAAATTTGTTGATTTCCTCCTCAGATATGGAGCTAGAGAGGGTTGTGTTGTCTTCAGGGCTGATGAGAAGAGGGATGTTAGAGAGGAGATCAGCAACTTCCTCCTCATTGCCTTGAGATCCCTCACTAATGGGTTTACAACTTTGATAGACTGATGAATGATGATGATGAATCCAGGGTAATCTAAATGCTCGAGAATGTTGGAATTCATTTTGTGAAAATGTGTATTGCTATAAAGTAGTTGACACTGAGTGGTCAACATCTGGCTCTACTTGGGGACACGTTGCTTCATTGAAGGAATATGAGAATCCAGAATTTGCACTTAAGCAATACAAAAATTCATATAAGTAGCATCCATTCAAATATAATCCAAAACTCATCATATAACATTAAGTGCATGAAATAGAAGCTCTGTAACCAATGACAATTCTACTAACATGAAATGGAAATGAAATTTAATCTACGAAACAAAATGTTGAAATGAAAACTACTTGAACAACAGAAATAAATAACAAGGAGTAGGGTTAGAAATACAATACAGAGGATGCCCTATGGCATCAAATGTCTTCAACATAGTGTATACTGAGCATCTGTTGGCTTTCAGGCAGATTTGTGGGTTGCTTCTCAGATGTATCATGCTCGATCCTGCATATCGTAGGACTTTGTCTTATCCGAATATCGAGCTGGTCTCGGCCAACAGATGCATTAAGACGCTTCCTTCTTCTTTCTGCTTTTTATATTTATTCTCAATGGGTTGTGATGTCAACAATGAGACCAATATAGATTTCCTGTCTTGATCTTGAAGATGTTCGGACGAAAGATCTAAAGAATCTGAAGTATGCCCAATCTTATTCTGAATATACTCTGTCAATGGTGACACATACACTTGGTCTTTCTTAACTCCCTTTGTAATTGTAGTCAACCTATCCTTAATGGGAAAAGTGACCTTGCGATGAGATGGGAATTGCTTCAACGGACTGGGAGATCTATGAGTCGTGAAAAAACCTTTATGCTTTCCCCCCTCGGGTTCCTTCGTTCTGAGTTGAAGTCCTGGAACCTGTGTCTTTTCCATCATTTGCAGCTTAAATTGAAGAGTGCTCTTTTCAATTCTGATGGCATCCAATTGGTTAGAGTGTTAAACCTTCATAGAAATGATTTCCTTGGCATGGCTTACCTCCATGGTCAACAACTTATTCTGAATACATATCTGACTAGCTTCCATATCTTTTATTACTTTGTCATTATCTACTTTCTATGGCAGTCAAATGATTTTGCATATGGGACCTCATAGCCTCCATCTCTTGAGCACACTTTACTTCTATGGTTGCTATCTGATCGAAGTGATTAATTTTCATGATCTTTACCTCCCCATCATGTTTTTGTTCTATAGCTGACAACCTGCTATGAAAATTGATTTCCATGTCCTTTATTATTTTATCATAATTTACTTGAATCGAACTCATTTCTTCTTTATGATTTGCTTCCGTAGTGATCATATGATTTTGCATGGATTTAATCATTTTCTTTAGTTCCTTGATAAGATGCTTATCATTTTCCTTTTCATTATCAATATTAATTTGATCCTTCGCCCCTACCCTTTCACTATCAAGGATTCTTCTTGCAACATCAAAAGTGGATTCATCATGAGAATGGTCACAACGCCTGCAATATGGCACATTTTGATGTGGTGCATTTTCTTGAAATCTTTTTTCGATAACTGGGTCCTTTACAGGATCACTTTCATCTTTCTTCATAGTACTAGGGGCACAAGGCAAGCCCCTTTGATCTCCATATCTATCTTTAAAAGCATCGATGATGTCTTGTAAAGAATCAAAAGAATCATTAGGAAAATTGCAAAACCAATCTCTAGCATCACCTTCCAAGGAAAGGACAAAGAGTCGAATCTTGACATCTTCATGATTTTATCGTGCAGAGCCACAAAATATTTCCATACAATGAGCAAACCTTAAGAGATGATTTCTAGCAGTGAGTGCATTATTACTTGTGAAAGAAGGAAATTTATTAATGGCATTTTTTGGAATATCATGAGGAATGTTAGTAAAACGACAAGGGGCGAACAAGTCATTCATGATGACTTTCTTAAAGGGAAAAGGAGGGGCCAAATGGATGCTAGAGAGAGAGAGAGGCTTGCTAAAGAAAATGAAGAGATCCACAAGAAGCGAGCTTCTAGCAGAAATTCTTGTAATAAATGAAAGAAGTGGAGTCACCACTTGAACATGAATCTAGCTCCAAGACCCAAAAGGAAAAAATCGAAAGGTTAATCAGTAAGAAGAAGATGGATATCAGAGATGGTTTCTTGTCTGAGAAATAATGGATGAATAAGTGGAGTCGCCACCCAAACAGGAAACCAAACAAATTGTCCAGGTGCTAAAGGTGCAAAAGATGTAAGGATAGTGAGAGGAAAAAGATAAGGTGATGAAAAAATGAAAAATGATGAAGAATGAAGATATGATGAGGAAATGTTGTTGAAGCGCCGAGAATAAAATATCCCCGACAACGACGCCAAAAAATGTTGTTGCTCAGATTTTACAGTCACCGCGACAATGACTCAGGTCGGGTTCTGTCACCCTTATCTCCAACCTCTCCGTTCTAGCTGTCTCCCAACAATAGGCTATGGGGGGTAGACCCTGTGGAAATGAGATGATGAAGGACAAGTTGGGAACCAATGATTCCGGGAGACACAGTTGAGTGGCCTAGATACCTAATTAAATTTAGCAAGATCTTAAGGATTAGATTGAATTTATATTTGAGACCAGTGCCTTATGGAGTCAACACTCTTGCTTATTGAATTAAGACCAAGTAACTGGATGGGAAAATGCTGCTTGGATGCTTCACTAACTTAAATGAAATGCAAATCCTGAGATCTAGGTGTGATACAAAGATCTTGGTTTCTTTTAATGAAATGCCTAATCTAAGTATGACCTTACCTTAACTGTTTTGAAGTTAGGCTGCAAGGTAGGTTGTGGGAAGGAAGCCAACAGGAAGTAAGCAAGGGCTTGATTAACGATACCTTCTGTTAGACTCCTATCACCCAATGCCTCCGGCGCTGCAGAGACTGTGGTTCTGACGATTGTAAGGTCACCGTGTTAACCACTGAAGAGTTGCTAAGCCTCTCAAGCTAGATTAGAAGGGTGGCCTTAAAATTTTATCAACCAAGCTTATGCTTGGAGGTAAATTATTAGTGCAATTAGCCCTAGAATGAAATGCAAGATGAATGAGTGCTTCTTTAGGCAAGATTGTTAATGTGTTCCTTTAAGTACTTAATTTGATATTGAGTTATGACAACAAGCACTTAACAATGATATTTAAGAGACATTCTCAACCATAGGAATATGTGTCAATTTAACAAGTGCCAAAAAGATACGATTTTTCCATGAATAAGATAGATGCTCTTCACAATGATTCACTAATATATAGTTCACAATAGATGTCCACTTAAAACATGAACTAGAAATCCAATGACAATTAGAGCACTTTATAACAATTAGCCAATGATTCTCAATATAAGATGCCAAGGATTATCATTCAAAAAACACCATAAAATTATCAAAGGCCTTCAAGATATGCCAATATTGCTCAATGCCAATTATCCAAGAGATATTCGATTAAATTAACAAGTCCTTTGCTCATACCTCTTAGTGCCAATGTAGAATTATCATTTACAAATAGACAAGAATGAAAGAACTATTCACCAAGTTTCTTATGCCAATTAGAATGATAGAAGAAGTAGATACCAATATCCAATAACCTCTTAGATTTATTTACTTAACCAAGATTATGAGATGAATGCGCTTTAGAGAGTGAGCTATGCACAATTTAAATTATGGAACTTACAAGACAACAAACGTTAGTGCTCTTTTCAATGCCAATAATCATCTTCACAATAGCACATTAGATGATGAGAGCAAATTCTTTTCACAAATGAAAACTATCAACAAAGCATGAACCAATGAAAGTACTTTGAGCTACTTATGATCTTATGATAATCAGTGAGCAATAGGACAGCAGTAAGTAAGCCTTACGACAACAGTTTAGAGAAATTTTAGATGCAAAATGAGACTAGCAAAGGAATGTGAGATGATCAAATTAGGACTATCCCTAGCCAATGCCAATGAGCCAAACCATGATCAATCTGCCTCTGCAAATGCCTCTGCCAATGAAATGAACCACCATAGCCAATAGATCAGTCCGCTAAGGAATCAGATCAGAGTTCCAATATGACAATATTCATACACTTGTGAACGATATGTTTCAAATTTGCTTCAAAATCACAAGCAACAAATGAAGTGCATTGAACTTTGAAGAATACTTGAGGGTTTATCAAAATGAAACCAAAATGGAACTCTGAGATGTGATGATGAAAAGAGAACAGTCAACAAAAAAAATTTACTGCAAACCTTATATATGTAATAGTTATATTCAATATAATAAGATCTGCACTCAAAGTTATTCATGGCTAATCACCAAGATTTAGGAAAAGCCAATGCAATAGGCAAAAGAATACCACTGTAAAGTTGAGATTGCGTACTGTAGCATATTGTCAGCATATGAGACAATTCAAAGAGCCAGGCATAGAGTTAAAAATACTTAGAATTCCAGTGGTTGATGTGTTACCAAATCTTATGTAGGGTCTCTGTTCATCTTATAAAACAAAACACTTATCTGATTCCTAACAGTTAAGCAGAATTTAATTTGAAAGAGAATTTAAACATGATTCTAAGTTAATTCTAAGTAAAATCACAGTAACCCGCAAATGCTAAAACACAGTGACTAGCTGATGCTGAAACACGATACTAGCTGATGCTGAAACATAATAACTAACTGATGCTAAGAGGAGGAATACCTGGAAACGGTGAGATCCAAACCAGAATACCTGGACCCGTGATCCTCCTCTCCAGCTGATCGGACAGATTACAGAACCCAAAATGTTCCTTCCAGCCAATTTAGAATTTAATCCTAAACCCAGAGGACGCCTCCTCTACCCCCGTGCCCAGAATCCCGAGAACAGTGAGTGTCCTTTCCACCCTTGATAAATTTTACCACAACAACCTTCTCAAATTCATCACAACAGCCTTTCTCCCCTTTCATCTCCCAACAAAGGACCCCCTCCTCCTTCATGTCTTCTTGTTTAAATAACAATCTGCCCCACCGCCACAACACCATCCAGCTAACATCCCACCGCCACAACTCCATCGAGATAAGACGTCCATAAATGTAGAAATGAATGTTTTTAAAGAAGTGTCATTCGAGTGATATGGTTCGCATTAATGAGATGTCCTTTGAATGTAATAAGATAAGGTTGTATTAATGAGAGGTCATTCGAATAAGATGATAAGGTTGTATTAATTTGAATATATTTAATCATGGTGCTTTGAATGTTTAATGAATTTTTCTAATTATTCTTTTTTTTTTGTTAGTTTTTCTTTATGTTTGTATATTATATTTAGCTATTCGTTAAATATTAGGAAGTAGGAACTTAGGGTGTGGGTTGTTACATCTTAGGCCTTTATCACTGAAAATTCTATATCAGCCCCCTCTAATAGTGATATCAGTCCCCAAATCAGTCATTAAATGTATACAATGATAACCTCAAAGCACTTGTTATTATTATGAGATATTTATGTAATGTTACTCAGTGCTTTTAGTTGTATGGTCCACCACTGTAAGTGATTTTCAGATCTGAAAAAGGATGATATATAAATGGAAAACCCCAATACTACTGCCTTTAGCTATGGTAATGCACAAGAAAATCAGTGATAAACTTTCAGAGCTTACAATGAAGACACCAGACCTCAGAGATAAGTTCACTGTAGCTTATTATCAAATACATGCCAGTCTACTTAATCATAAGATCATACCCAAGATGCAAGGAATAATGCCAATAAAAAGAAATCCAAGTTTATGTGCTAGAAAAAATGCCACTGTAAAGACAGATCAGACCAACGTTGCACGAAGTGGGGATAAAGCGGGGACGTTTTTTGGAAGCGGGGACGCAGAAGCGTCATTTTCCAAAAATTTAGGAAGTGAAGCGTTTCGGAAGCGTCTAGTATATATATATATTATATTTTTTTGCATTTATATTCAAAACAACAATCCCAAATACCATATTAGTTGTAGAAGACATGAAAACATGCATATTTTTACATAAATCAAAATAGATATGACATCCATGATTCCATTGTACATCAATAATTAATTATTCGAGCATCAGGAATCTAGAATCTAGATTCTAGATCCTAGCAATTACAAACATACATCAAATAATTAAGCATGATAAAACATTTAAGCATAATATAAAACATAACACATTTAAGCATACTATAAAACATAAATGATAAACATAAAACATTTAAGCATGATAAAACATTTAAGCATACTATAAATTTTAAAACATAAAACATTTAAAAATTAAGCATACTATAAAACATAATGATAAACATAAAACATTTAACCATATTATAAAACATAAAGCATATTATAAGTGAGCAACTGTCAACATTAGTCATGTCCAAAATTCAAATAATATTGTTTACAAAATAGGCCACTTGGCCACCACCAAGACAAAAAAGTTCAAATTCACAACAGGCCTACAAGTCTAATGATAATCTATGACAAAAGCAGTAAGTGTGAACACTGAAATATCTACTCATCTCTCCTCCTTCCACCACGAAGAGTTCGTGACGGTGCACCTCCACGTGGTGGCAATGAAGAAGATGGTGGCTGTGGAAGTTGTGGCAATGGCACTGTAACTGATGAAGACAAAGCCCCTGCTGCTGGTGTTGAACCATGGAACCTAGGAAGCAAGGGACCAATGGGGGGTGGCATGTCAAGTCAATCATCGTCATCATGGATAAGAGCATCCTCTAATTGCTCTAATCGCAACACTCCATCCTCCAAATTGGTCTCTTCTGGATACCTGTCCCAAACCTTAAGGTCTTTGTTACTCTTTGCATCATCACAGTAATGGGACAACAATCTCAAGTTGTAATGAACATAAACCAAGCTCTCTGCCCAGTCTAAACTCAACCTGTTCCTTTTAACACTGTGGATGAAAGAATAAGAGCTCCAACACCTCTCTGTAGAAGAAGTTTTTACCACCTGTGATAGCACCTGCAATGCCAAAGTCTGTAGAAGTGGAGTAGCACCTCCATGCATGTTCCACCACTCAATAGAAGAAAAACTCTCTTGATCTCTAATAGCATGCATGCTCCCAAATGGACCAATGGAAAGTGTATAGTTGCTCAACTGTTTCCGTACCATGTGTGCCTCCTCCTCATCAGGGACTAATTTATGCAGTGCAATCATATATTTTTGTAGGACCTCTGGATCTAGGCATGGTTTTCTCTTGCTCACCCCCCCATGTGCTATTATTGAAAGCCATGATGGACTATAATATTTAGGTGTCAATACATATGCTAATGCATGCAATGGAATATTTAGCATATCCCATCGTTTTACCAACTCTGCACGAATATATTTGTACAAGGTGGTATCTCTAGGCTCAACAATGTCTTTAATCTGCCCCAACACGTTTTCCATTTTCTCGTACACCTCCCCAATTATTGGCTTATTTGAATCCCCAAACTTGATCATGTAATAAGTTGGTTTGGTGAATTGCAAAACATATTTAACTTGTGACCAAAATAACATGTCAAGAATAGTGTCCTTTGCTGCATTAGCATCATCTCTATCAGTGTTAATCTCCTCCCATGATTCAGCGGTGACCATATTAGTTAGAGCTTGTCTCACCTTCACTAGCCGCCTAAAGGTGAGGTAATAACTTGCAAATCTGGTTTTTGCAAGTTTAAGCAACTGCAACTTGGAGTAAGTGCCATAGAAGTAGTTAACCCTTGTATGCCCTGTGATAAATTTAATGAGCTTCTTCCCTCTCTTGTAAAGATCACTAATCCACCCACATTCTTTATGCTTCACAATATCATGCATCAAAAGGTTCAATGTGTGCACCAAGCACCCAGACCAAAATATGTGTGGATAAGTACGCTCAATAATTTTACCTAGTCCCTTACAATTTGCTGCATTATCTGTGATCACTTGAACCACTTTGTTAGGACCAACATCTCTGATTGATTGCAATAAGAGATCTGCAATGTTTTGGGAAGTTGCACTGGCAAAGGAGGAATCATGGCATGCAATAAACATTGCACCAATAGCAGAAACACCAAGAACATTTATCAAATGTTGGTTTTTGATATTTGTCCACCCATTTGATACAATGGATACCCCAGTATCCACCCACTCATTTGTAAAACGTGTCAAAGTTGCTTGAACCTTTCCTTTTTCTCTTTCTAATAACACTGTTCTAGCTTTCTCATTGTTGGGGGACTTGTATCCTTTTGGGGCTTCATTGATGCCCTTTACCATTTCATGCCAATAGGGAGAGCGAAGCACATTGAATGGTACACTGCAAGCACAAAGAAATCAGACTATCTTTCCATCCACATCATCCCTCCCAGCAACATTAAGGAAATCTGCTATTGTTTTTTTACCTCCAGAACTTGCAGAAACACCATGAGGAGATGCTTATGAGCTACCAAATCTAGAGGTTGCACTTGATTCAAATTGAGTTTTTTGTTTTTTATTTTTTTGTTGTGCAGCCTCCTCTATTTGGATGTATTTTCTTCTTTGTTCAGCTAGAACCTTTGGGCAAATTGCTATCCCCACAACACCCTTTCTTTCATCACTTTCCATCACCCCACAAAGATGCCTCCTCACACGGGTATATGAACCACTATGTGGTTTTCCTCCATGAAAACCATGAGGGCACAAAAACTTGTAGCTTCCACCACCTTTTCCCCCTTCAAGTTTGGTCACATAGTTCCACAAGGATGTCAATGTAGCTTTCCCATCTTGTGATTCAATGTTTTCATCATCCCCTTCCTCTTCAAAGCCTTCCTCCTCATTATACATTGGGTCACTCATATGGGGACCACTTTCCTCTTCTTATTCATGTTCTCCTCTTCTATTTCTACCCCCCCTTACCATCATCAAAACCAAGAGTGGAATGATACATAGAACCCAAAGAAACATCATCTTTGAGTATGAATATAGATGGTGGACAACCTGCAAATAAATGTACAAGAAGAAAGAATGGGAAAGTGTAGGAGAGGGAGGAGAGCAAATACAAAAAACAATGACAAAAAAAATGAGAGAGTTTGGGGTTTGCATTTACCTCTTTAGCTCTTGTATATGGAAGCCCTTCTTTAATCCTCCAAGCTCCTCCTCCTTCACTCCTCCAAGCTCTCCTCAACTCTCTCTTCTGCAAGCTCTTTTCTCCTCTCTTCTCCAAGCTCTCCAAAAACACAAGTGAGCAAATAAGAGGTGAAATAAAGCTTATAATCTTTTCATCTTATCCCTAACCCAAGACTAACTCACTAACTAACCGAGCTAAAACCAAAAATAAAAATAAGAAAATAAAAAATTACGCTTTTTTTAGTGCGCAAATCTGATCCATATGGCACTATATGGAACCGCTTATGAACCATACGGATCCATACAGGAATCGCGGTGCTTTCGTACGACAATCCGCTGTACGGAAACGCGGATCCAGCCGTACGGATCCAACTTTCCAGGAAATGCATTTTTTTTATTTTATTTTTTTCGAAACGCGTTTCGGTGTACGGATCTGTACGAATTGCGTTTCGGGGGTTGGAGCCGGGGGGGACGTTTCCTGCAACATTGGATCAGACTGTTGCAAGCAATAACAATCACTAAAAAAGTTTGCAGCCAAGCTTATAATCTATGTATAGCAAATTCAAATAATTTTAGGGTTCATTTAAATGTGATCAGTTACTTCAGATCGGGAAAGATAATGACAGCGAGGAGAAGAGAGGAAGAGCAAACCTCAAGGGCTAGCAGCCCTCTTTTAATGATTGATTTGATAAGCCAAATCACAATACTTAGCCTCAAAATATTAGTGAGGCTCCTCAAAGTACATAGACCTGTGCAACCATACACAATGAGCTTTTAAATTTGATGAGGGTTCAATGGATCAGCAGTTTGTAATACAATTATTTTCACTGAAAACTAATGCCAAACTCCTGGAAGAATTTTGTTGAGGCCCCTTTAAAGCATGTGGCTGCTCTTGAATGAGATTTCGGCAAGGGAATAGGGTCACAAAATGCTGAAATTGCTCCTTGTTGAAGCCTATAATATTTTTGGAGCTTCTGCGGCCTTGGGGAAGAGTGATTGCAGTTCTTTTGAAATGGTAATTTTGGCCCTAAGACCCTAGACGTCTAGGGTTTTTAATGGCTTAAAACCTCCAAATTTTGATTTTTTTTAATATGCCTGCCTGCAAAATAGATTTGAAAGACAAGCTCAAAAAAAGGAAACCCAAAATTCTATATGTACAAAAGAAATATGAATGGGTTACGAAAATAATTTACAGGTTAAAAAATCAAAAATCAAAACCCCAAGAAATTATATACAATAAAAAAATTGAAATGCAAAGAGTTAGTGAAATTATTTATATAATAAAATACAAGGGGAAATGTTAGTATAAATAGACACAAATTAGAGAAACTAATTTCAAATTTTGAATGTGGGATAAAAAAAGAAGAAAAACTTTCCAAGTAAAATTTTAAATTTTAAAATAAAAATTAAATCTAATTAAAAAATTTAAACCATAAAATTAAAGCTTCAATAAAAATAAATTATTTACAATTTTGAAATCTAAAAGTTATTTGCAAAATAAATCTAAAGAATATTTACAAGTATGCTTAAAACCCTAAAACTTAAAATTTTAAACAAAAACCAAAAACCCCAAAGCGCCAGTTGCAAACAAGGGTTAGAAGATAAAATTATTTACAAAATCTATTTTAGAATATTCACAATAAATGTCACGCTTTATTTAGCGGATCTATCTTTATTTGCATATTTAAATTGGAGATAAATGAGTAAAATAAGAGTTTTTTAATTTTGAGCCATGGTCAAGATCTCTGCAATACCAATTGTTCGATAGATCTTGAAAATTTAACACAATGGGCTCTTAGGTATCTAGACTTGGGAGTTCGCTGATCCAATAAAAGACTTCGCCTCACGCCCAATATTTGAATGTTGATTAGATCTCTACACAGTTAAGATCAAATTCTTAGTTTCAAAAGGGGCCAAATACACGTTAAAACCCTCAAAATCTAGAGATACCTGCTAGATCAATCAATTTAGAATGTTTTTCTAAAACCCAATACCTAATGCAAGATACACGTGCAAATAGATAATCCAATTGTTGGCTAATGAAACGAAAAACCTATGAAATTTAATTCAATAGAGCCTGTAGGCACATGATTCAAAAAATATTACCACTAGACAAAAGAGGAACAACACCATGAATAAACACCAAAGTCTTTATTATTTCCAGAAAAGTATTACAGCAGCAAAACTTGACTTAGAGCTTTCCTAAAAAAAAAATGTTATTTGAGAAGAAAATGACTTCTAATTTATAGATAAATCCTCCAAGTGGAAAATAACGGCTAGTTGGCTCGATCCCCATCAAAGTAATCTCGACCGCTGATAAATATTTGATTATCTTTTAATCTCCACCTTTGAAAATCGTTATTTTTGAGGAATTTTCGAATTTCTCGTTTAATCCATTTTTTAGTAGCTTAAAATTAATTATTTTGAGCTAATTTCCTCAAAAAATTGAATTTGACTTAACCAACAAGGCCCAAGGGTTCATTTGTTTTTCAAAATTTCCAATATTCCCTTGGTGGTGCACCTCCAAAAATTAATTTCTTTGATACCCATAAATTTTTCCACTTGAAGAATTTAATTTCTCTATGACTTTAATTAATTATATTTTTGGCTTAGGATTTTAATTTATTTTGCCAGAAAATTTAATTAATTGACACCTGAGGGGATTAATAATTTTTCCACCCTCTAATATTTTAGCCATGGTGTCTAAATATGAGGGACCATGTACCAAAATATTTTTTACATCAAGATATTACAATTTCAACCCTCAAAAGGGGGAACACGTGTTCGTCATAGACCCTCAATTATTACCCAATTCTGCGACTTAATGTGATCTAGTAGACCAAGTGATTTGTAATAAAATAATTTAGCTAATTAGCTTAAATTATTCCCAAATCACTTTTACACAAGACTTGACTAAAACACTAGCTTGACGATAAATTCCACCCTATATTTGGGGTGAGGTTGGAGGGAAAAAATTTCCGATCATCCTTGTTTAAAAACACAGATGAATTAGTGAGACAAAAAACTTCCAAGGATGAAATTTGTCGCCAAAATATTAGGATTACCTAGGTTGTTACATACATATATGGTCTTACTAGCATCATTTACATTAAAATTTCGCTAAATGGGTTTACAACTCTGATAGACTGATGACTAATGATGATGAATCCAAGATAATCTGAATGCTCGAGCATGATGGAATTCCATTAGCGAAATTGTGTACTGCTATAGGGTAGTTGACACAGAGTGCTCAACAAGCTCCAAAATATGATCCATATATTTCCCCTAGTAGCTTGTATGATGATACTGTTGCCCACCACTAGTCGGTGACCCCTATAGGAGAGATTTTCTCCTAGATTTGTCTTCAGCCAGCAACCCCTTGTAGCCACCAGATAGCTTGATGTGCCACCATTATCCCTCACCTGAGACAATCATTATGTTCCCTCGCCCTTCTGTTATGATCGCATGTTTGAAGGTGGACCTTCCAGCCCTGTAGGTATGACTTTTCATTATGTAATTGGGTGCTTATGCTTGCTTTTCTTAGGCACATTTGGACATGGATTAATGGGGGGATTCGGCGGAAAGAATGGGCTTGGACAGTGTTGTATTTGTTTCTCAAAGGCAGTTTTTGGTTGCAAAACTGCACCGAGAAACCAACTCGACCAAATTTTAGGTTCAAGCTGGCCTGCAAACCAGAGGGGCTCCCTCAAGTGTTAAGAGGTTTTTTAATGTTGTTCACTGTCACTAGACAATAGCCTATGAAGCACAATGGCTAGATCTAGGATTTGTATAGGTGGTTGCTGATGAGTATCTAATCTCTGCTAAGAAATAATACCCTCTCTTGCTAAGGTTTGATTAAAGCGCCAATGTCCAGCTTCGACAGAATAACATAGCTTTGAAGATTTTGGTAGAGGAATAGAAGAGAAATTAGATAATCAAGTATCCTCTTTGACTACTTAATCATCTAACAAAAGAATATGCATATAGAAGAATCTCTGTAATGCACATAAATATGTTTAAGAGACGACAAAAGGCAATAATTTAATGATTCAGAGGTACTAATTTAGACAAACTGTCCAAATAGCTAGTCTCAGTGTAGATGATAACTTTGTAGTGGGTTGTTCGGGAGGTTGATTCTCAACCTAGCCTTTCCCAGTGCTTCTATATTTCCTTAAATATATGTAGAAACAGATTATGAAATCACTGGAAAATACATACATAAGAAACATATTTTGTCATAAAACTAAAGCCAAAAACCTTTAATTAAAAATTCTGCAATAGAAGTCTTTACAAAAGTGGCAGGCTTTTGGCATCAAAAGCCAACCCTTGTTTATTACAAATGAAACAATATATAGGAAAAGTCAATCTTGAGTTTGTTACAATCTTTTTGCAATAAAAATCTCAATAATAAACTAAAAATTAAAAAAAAAATCATAATTAATTGCAAGAAATCTGGAACTGATTGAAAGTCTTGTGCCTTCAAATCTGGACTGGTTTAGATGTTTTTCCATTTAAAGATGAAGTGGTTCAATTTGTTGTTGATATTCTTCCTTTAATTATGATATTATTGAAGCTGCTCTTGAAGATTTGTCCACGGTCTTTAAAAGAATGGAACTCTGCCACATGTTTTAGACAATTGTCACACACATTTTTCCTTTAACTTTAATCTCAGTCGCAATTACCATCATTGGATTCACATTTGCACTGGTTGTAATGTGTTTTCTGTTAATTTTGGGAAACTAGGTCCAAACTCCATGTTGCATTGCTCATATGATGGAGATGATATTTTTGTTAGATTCCTCTTTCGGAGAGGTGTAAGATTGATCTAAAGATCATCTTGTTTGGATGAGTAGAACTTATATTTTGAATTTATTTTCCACACGTGCAAAATGTTAAGGTCGGCCAGAATTGTAATGTAGGCTCACAAGCCCCAAAAGATGTGTCACACACCCTCATTGATGGATATAAATTGAAAGACTTGATGCTCATTTGATCATCAACTCATCACACACATTCTTTCTCATCTGATTGGTTCGTACAGCCTTTGGAGGCTTCTCTCTCTCTCTCCCACGTGTGAAACAGGTTGCTGATATTTTCGGATTGGTTTAGGGAAAATCTGGACAAAGTTGACCAGTGTTGACCTTGGGTCAACCCTCCTTGTTTGACTGCGATTTGAGGACATAAATTCCGATTTTTGGAAGCCGCATTGGAGGGCACGGAAATCAAGGATCCCGTATAGGGAGACCAAGCCCCAAATGGGAATCCACCTGCAATCCTAGATAAGGTCCAATGTATCCCCTTGCCATCCAATAAAACAAACCATTAGAATAATCAAGTAATAATGCATACAAGTCATGGGATCAATGGGGCACTTCATGGTGGCATGCCCTTCCATAGTGCGCTTTGGTATGTACAAGTGTCTCCAGGCTCAATCGGGGGTTATCCAAAGACCCTATTTGGTCGTTTCAACCTCTAGAGGATGGGACATGTCTGTGGTACATCCCTCAAATGGTAGGTGGAAAATGATATAATGATGGAACAGAGTGAGGATTAGGGAAAACATCCAAACCACATGTTAAGGAGCCAGGGTAGCTAAAATAAGAGAAGCCCACACCTGTGTATATAAGTGTAGGAGGGAGAAAATTATGGTACATGAGTTACCCCAACATTCTTTTCTCCACCCTGCTTGATATGCCTTTTGCCTTTTATTATTTTTTTCTTCATGACTGCTTGGGGCTCCAGGGGATGAGAGCATGATGCGTAATATGTAGCAGTGAATAACCGCTTAAGGTGGGGCGGTTCATTGCCCACCAAGGGTTGGGACAATCATGGGTTCCTCAATGATAGAGGGGGCTCATCTAGGACCCATAGGAACCAGGCTTATGGCCATGGATAAGTGGTAGAGCTCATGTTTTGGCTCTTTCCCACGTGCTAAATTTGTATGTCCCGGCCATCATTTTGTAGTACATTTCTTGTTGCAAGTGACCAAATTATGCTTTTTCTTTTCTTTTTAGCTGCATCAACCTCCAAGGCATCATTTCAGGCCCGACCCAAGGTGTGGATAAGGGGAGGCAGAGGCTACCTCTATGTGGACCCAGTGGACACATGTGGACCTGGATGGGAAAAGAGATGAATGGGGCTAAAATGAGTGGAAAGGGAGTAATGTAGGTGGTATCGGGAAGTGGACCACACAACCAAAATCGGGATTTCCCATATAGTGTCAACCCTAAAGCCAAAAGGTAACTAAAGGAGATCCCACGGGACTAGGATACAAGGGTAACCACAAAATCAGGTAGTGGAGACAAGAATACAAGCCTTACCCACTCTTTTTGCCAAATCCCCCCACCAATTCTTGCCCAAAAGTGCCCATGAAAAGTAAAGAAAATTACTCAACTATACCAATTAAAAGCCATACCTTTGGGGTTGGAAGGCTCGCCTTAAAACATGCATTCATGACAAGTGCTCGTGGGACCACATGGTTGGCTCAGGTGGCGGAGAAAATGGCACATTGAGCTATCTGGTGACTACAAGGGGTTGCTTGTTGTTGGTTGAGGACCATCTAAGAGAAAAAATTTCTCCCATATACACTACCCATAGGTGGTGGGTAACAAGCCTCTCCACAAAGTTTCGAGACTAGAACACCTCTAATGCTACAAAAACTAACAGAAATAAGAATCAATAAAAGGAAAAAGGCATATGAAGAAGGCATATGATTTTTTTGACATATATGCATCAAAATATAAAATATATATATATTATATAAAAATTCGCTCCTGAACTGAGATCTTCTAAAAATGTCACTCTCGCTCTCGCTTGCCATTTTTCGCTCCCGCTCCCAGGTAACCTTGGGTGTGACTATTTCAGATGGAGATATGGTGAGGATTGCCTTGAAAGGGTTCACCAAGGAATGGAAGCCTTTCATCAAAGAGATCATCGCCAGAGAGAAATTGCTAGACTGGAATAGGTTGTGGGACGACTTCATTTAGGAAGAGTTGCGAGACGAGGATCTTCATCCAATGAAGAGGGAAAATGAGGACGTGGCACTTGCAGCACGAATGAAGGGTAAGCAGGAGGACTTGAGTAAAGTCAAGTGTTTCAACTATGGCAAGATGGATCATTTTTTGTCGAGATGTCCAATGAAGAAGGAGGGAGATGATGAGAAGAGAAAAGGGAAGCAGGTCACCGGTGTTGCCACTTCAGCTGAGATAGATGATCTCACCAGGAGATTGGAGGAGAACTTTGCTATGATCTCTCATTTCTCGCAGGGTGCTGTCAATGAGGATGGATGGTACATGGACAATGGTGCGACGAAGTATATGACAGGGTCACAGGAGGTTTTTGAGACTCTAGCTGAATGGGACTCAAAGTTGCACATGGTGTTGGGCGACAAGAGTCAGTTGGAGATCCAAGGATGGAGTGTTGTGCCATTCAAAATGGAGACAGGACGAGTGATGCGGGTCCAAGATGTACTCTTTGTACCAGGACTCAAGATATTGCGTGATTTTTGTCTCGATGATCGAGAACAAGGGGTTTGCGGTCTTGTTCCAGGACGAGAAGGCAAGACTCAGACCTAGAGGCTTTAGCTTCGCAGGGATTGTGTTGGGAGTTAGAGAGCATGGTCTCTACAGGTTGGTGGGCAAGCCTAAGGATCATGGGAAGAAGAAGCAGGTGCAGGCTTCAGAGGGGAAGCTACAGGTTCCAACAAAGAAGGTCCAAATTCTAGAGGCTCAGAGGGAGTCGAGTTCTAGCGGGAGCTTGCAAGTTCAAAGGGAGACTTTGCAGCGCAAGAAGAGCCCGTGGTTCGTGGGGAGCAAGGGTGCTCCTACAACTTCCAAAAAGGAACCATGGAGAGATTGGAAAGCGATACAAGAGAAGAAGAAGAAGCAGGATGCTTCCAGCAGTGGCAGTGATACTTCCGAGAGAGGCGTAGTTCATAGAACAGGGATTGCTACAATTGTGAGCGCCAAGAGTTGGGCGAGTGTTGCGAGTTGTGATGATGATGATGAGTTACTTCCTAGTCTTGTAAGTACCTCCCTCGCTAAGAGGGAGCGTTTATTTTTTAGTAGCTTGCAAGGTACTCCAAGCCCTAGGGTTGAGGGATTAAGGACAAAGCACCACAAGAGTCACTTGTGGGCTTGGAACCCAAGGTAGGGGTTTTGCACCCATCGTGATTTAGGCCAAAACCATGGAGCATTTTGGACATGAGATGGCATGAGATGATAGAGGGCGGAAAGGAGAATCCAATGTTCGAGAATCGTTGAATTTCGAGTTGTCCTTAGTGAGATATGAATTTTTGAAGTTCATGAATGTGTTTGCACCATAAGTATCAAGGTCGGCTTGAGTTAAATAAACCTCTTGACAAGTTGGACAAGTCTATAGATGAAATTTTGGAGGAGCCCTCTTATGCATATAAATAAGAGGTGATGGAGGACATTATTCCTCATCCATTTGTGCAATGCATAACTTGAAAACCAGCTTGTTGGAGGAGAGATACATCTTTGATTTAGCCGCAAGGGAGAGGCAGGACAATGAAGGGGGAGAGGACCAATTTAGACATAGTTTAGGGATCCAAGAGTTGGAAGGAGGGTTGAGTACCCTTATTGGAGATCCGAAGCTTCAAGGGGTTGTGAGAGAAGGTTGTTTTGGAGGGTTGTTAGGGTGCCGCAATAGACTGTGGTAGGCCATAGGACTAGCCTCTACAAAACAGGACAACGTGGTGGTGTTAAGGGCTTCCAAATGGCCAGAGCATTAGCCCATAAGGAGGCCACAACACCTTGCCTATGCCACATCAAAGTGGAGGTTGTTAGATTGTTTTTTTAAGGGTTGTTGCAGCATGCACAAGCCCTAACCAAGGACAACAAAACATCAATATTCCAATAATAGTGTATTGTGTGTTGGGTAATTGTTTTGACCAAATTTGGATCAAATTATTGAGCAGACTATGGGTGTCATTTAGAGGACTTTTCGTGGAGTTCAAAAGTCCATCTTGTTACCCATCACTTAGTGGATGATATCCCTAAGAGAATTTTTTTTTTCTCCATGATGGACCTCAGTCGACAGCCAACAACCCCTTGCAGCCCGCCACTAGCTTGTTGTGTCATTTATCCGCTACCTAACTCAGCCAGTGGTCCCTCACCCATCTGTATTGATGGTATGTTTGAAGGTGGGCCTCTCGAACCTAAAGGTATGTCTTGTCATTTGGTAATTGAGTATTGGGTTTACTTATCATGGACACTTTTGGGCACGGATTGATGGGGGGATTCGACAAAAATATTGGGCTTAGTTTGTGCTTCTATCCCCTTGATATCTTTTGGATGTTACCCTTGGATTTTAGTCCCGTGGGATCTCCTTTACTGACTATTTGGTTTTAGGGTGGTACTACTTGGGAAACCCCGACTTTGGTTGTGTGGTCCCGTTCCCTTATCCGCATATACCACTCCCCTTTCCATTAACTATACCACCATTCATTATCTCTCCCACTTGGGTCCACATTGAACCTCTGGGTACACATAGGGTTGGCCTCCCCATTCCCTTTTCCCCCCCTTAGGTCAGGCTTAGAACAATGCCTAGGAGGTTGAAGCAGCTAAAAGAAAAGTAAAAGCAAAAATGGCCACATTCAACAAGAAAATGTACCACAAAATGCAAAAGCTTGTCGGGACAAACATAATTAGCATGTGGGCAAAAGCCAATACATGAGCTCTACCCCATACCTAGGGCCAGCACTCTAGTTCCATAGTCCCTAGCTAAGCCTCCTTTATCATTCAGGAACCCATGATTGTCCCAACCCCTAGAGGGAAATGAACCGCCCTACCAAAAAGGGGATAATCACTGCTATATCCTACACATCATGCTCGTGTCCTTTGTGTTGATTTTATAGCATCGGGAAGTGTTCCAAGTCTCAAATTTGGTGGAGAGGCTTGGACAACAATTATCCAGAGAACCCATAAATCGTTTGTGGAAATTCCACTCGGATCTTGCTTTATTAAAATAATTAATTATTTTAATGTGGACCCTAAGTCTAAACTTAGGGAAATTAAATAATTAAAGGGTATTAATAAAGTAGAGTGTGAATCTTCTAGGAAACGGAGATCAAGTCATCTTTTAATATGAGCCATTGATTAAAGATATAATCTTGGTCATTGATTCATCGGCGAGAAGATTATAAGAAGAGGCTTGAGGGTCATTTGGAAATCAAGTCGAGCACATTCTCTGTACCCGAAGGAAATCGATTCTGAAGTAAGAGAATTTGATTTCAATGGGTGAGTTTGTAGAGGCGGGATTGCAGAGGCAGGAGGAGGGAGAAGTCAGCTGACAGAGAAGCAGAAGGGTGAAGGGAAGGCAGCGCTGAGCAGCACCATCAAGCCCTCCACGCAGAATTACGCAATCCAGGGAGGGACTGCGCAGAGAAGCTACGCAGGATGACGCAGAGGGTGTAGGAGGACGTCCCGTGTGTCGGGAATACTTCCGAAGTGTCCGAAAAATTCATGTCAGGTGTATGTTATTTTATTTTGCTCACCAAGACTTCTGTAAAATATCTTTTCATTGCTGAAGATAAATACAAACCCTCATCTGCTACGCCGGTTTTCCCACATTGGGTTTTTCTAGGGACAATTGTCCAAAAATAACTGTGTTTATATGGTTGTTTCTATTGTGCTACATGTGTTATTTATATTCTTCTGCTTTTGATTAGACTGAAGTACGCAGCTGTGTTTATTTCAAAATTTACTGAAGCATCTGTAAATAACTTATCTTATAAGTAGGCAAAATAAATCAATCACTGTAGTAATAATTTTCAGATCTAAAAATTTCACATGGTATCGAAGCAAAAGGCTAAAGACAGAAAGGGAGGATCTGCTATGGACCAAAGATCCGACATTCGGAAGGGTTCACACAATCAGAAGGACTCACATAGTCCTCCAGGGCACTTATAAACGCAGAGGGAACATGCCATGACCGTGTTGGCATCTAGACTAGAGGAGTATCTCGCTTGTGTGTCAAGCACGACTCCTCCCAAGTGTTTGGTACAGGGTTGCGGGGAAGCTTCCCCCCCCCCAAAAAAAAACCCGCTCCCGAAACGTGCTCCATTCAGGAGCTTTTTGGGAGCGCTCGGAAGCACACTCCCGAAAACGCTTCCTGAGGGGAGCGTTTTCGGGAGTGCACTTCCAAGCCTGAAAAAGTG